>OW121740.1:16320161-16552701 GCA_933228675.1 Stomorhina lunata
TAAATATTTGTTTAAATTTCTCTGTTTTACCTCAAAGGTGAATCTTAGCTGTTGTTTAAAATAGTTCATTCATTTTCCAAATTACCTTTGACCAAATACTTTTCTTTTAATTTCATGTTTTTGAAATGATTTCAAAAAAAAATCCTTGATTTTCTGGGAAAAATTTTATTTGTAACAAATTTTTTATACTCTTCTTTACATTTAAGGTAAATCTATCTATTTAGATTGTGAAAACTTCACACCTTTTTGTTAATTTTAGAAAATGTAACACTTTATCCCTTTTGAAAGAATCGAAAAGTTATTTATGACGTTTGTGAAATGCTCAAATATTTTCAATCATAAATAGTTTTAGAGAGATTTATGGTTCAACACAGGACTATTATCGACCAAACCCATCCATATGATACTCTACACCATCAAGATCTGTAACCAATTTTTCTATAGAAAAAATTTTGAAATTGAAAATGTTTTCTTTAGAAAAAAATTTTAAAATCGAAAATTTTTTCTTTAGAAAAAATTTTGAAATCAAAAATTGTTTCTTTAGAAAAAATTTTGAAATTTAAAATTTTTTCTATAGAAAAAATTTTGATATCAAAATTTCTCTAAAGAAAAAATTTTGATATCGAAATTTATCTAAAGAAAAAATTTTGATATTGAAATTTTTCTATAGAAAAAATTTTGACATCGAAATTTTTCTATAGAAAAAATTTTGATATCGAAATTTTTCTAAAGAAAAAATTTTGATATCGCAATTTTTCTAAAGAAAATATTTTGATATCGAAATTTTTCTAAAGAAAAAATTTTGATATCGAAATTTTTCCAAAGAAAAAATTCTGATATCAAAATTTTTCTTTGGCAAAAAATTTTGCTATCGAAATTTATCTAAAGAAAGAATTTTGATATCGAAATTTTTCTAAAGAAAAAATTTTGATATCGAAATTTTTCTAAAGCAAACATTTTGATATCGAAATTTTTCCAAAGAAAAAATTCTGATATCAAAATTTTTCTTTGGCAAAAAATTTTGCTATCGAAATTTATCTAAAGAAAAAATTTTGATATCGTAATTTTTCCAAAGAAAAAATTCTGATATCAAAATTTTTCTTTGGCAAAAAATTTCGCTATCGAAATTTATCTAAAGAAAGAATTTTGATATCGAAATTTTTTTAAAGAAAAAATTTTGATATCGAAATTTTTCTAAAGAAAAAATTTTGATATCGAAATTTTTCTAAAGAAAAAAAATTGATATCGAAATATTCCTAAAGAAAAAATTTTGATATCGAAATTATTCTACAGAAAAAATTTTGATACTGAAATTTTTCTAAAGAAAAAATTTTTATATCGAAATTTTTCTATAGAAAAAATTTTGATATCGAAATTTTTCTTTAAAATAAATTTTGATATCAAAGTTTTTCTTTAGGAAAAACTTTAATAATTTAATAGAAAAATTTCGATATCAAAATTGTTTTGCTATCGAAAAATTTTTGATATCAAAAGTTTTTGATACACAAAAATTTCGAAATTTTTCTAAAGAAAAAATTTTGATATCGAAATTTTTCTAAAGAAAAAAAATTGATATCGAAATATTCCTAAAGAAAAAATTTTGATACTGAAATTTTTCTAAACAAAAAAAATTGATATCGAAATATTCCTAAAGAAAAAATTTTGATGTCAAAATTATTCTACAGAAAAAATTTTGATACTGAAATTTTTCTAAAGAAAAAATTTTTATATTGAAATTTTTCTATAGAAAAAATTTTGATATCGAAATTTTTCTTGAAAATAAATTTTGATTTCAAAGTTTTTCTTAAGGAAAAACTTTAATAATTTAATAGAAAAATTTCGATATCAAAATTGTTTTGCTATCGAAAAATTTTGGATATCAAAAGTTTTTGCAACACAAAAATTTCGATACCAAAAATTTTTTCCACAGAAAAATTTTGATAACAAGATTTTTTCTATAGAAAAATTTCGATATCAAAATTTTTTCTATAGAAAAATTTCGATATCAAAATTTTTTCTATAGAAAAATTTCGATATCAAAATTTTTTCTATAGAAAAATTTCGATATCAAAATTTTTTCTATAGAAAAATTTCGATATCAAAATTTTTTTTATAGAAAAATTTCGATATTAAAATTTTTTGCCACAGAAAAATTTCAATAACAAAATTTTTTCTATGAAAAAATTTCGATATCAAAATTTTTTCTTCAGAAAATTTTTCTATAGAAAAAAATTTTTGTTCTATAGAAAAAATTTTGGTATCGAAATTTTTCTATAGAAGAAATTTTAATATCGAAATTTTTCTATAGAAAAAATTTTGATATCGAAATTTTTCTATAGAAGAAATTTTAATATCGAAATTTTTCTATAGAAAAAATTTTGATATCAAAATTTTTCTATAGAAAAAATTTTGATATCAAAATTTTTCTATAGAAAAAATTTTGATATCGAAATTTTTCTTTCACAATAATTTTGATATCGAAATTTTTGTGTAGCAAAAACTTTTGATATCAATAATTTTTCGATAGCAAAAAATTTTTTGTGTCGAAATTTTTCTATTAAATTATAAAAATTCTTCCTAAAGAAAAACTTTGATATCAAAATTTATTTTAAAGAAAAATTTCGATATCAAAATTTTCTATTGAAAAACTTCGATATCAAAATTGTTTGCTATAGAAAAATTTCGATATGAAAACTTTTTGCTGTAGAAAAATTTTTGATATCAAAAGTTTTTGCTACACAAAAATTTCGATACCAAGATTTTTTGCTACACAAAAATTTCGATAACAACATTTTTTCTATAGAAAAATTTTGATATTAAAATTTTTTCTATAGAAAAATTTTGATATCAAAATTTTTTGTATAGAAAAATTTCGATATCAAAATTTTTCTATAGAAAAATTTCGATATCAAAATTTGTTCTATACAAAAATTTCGATATCAAAATTTTTTGTATAGAAAAATTTCGATATAAAAATTTTTTCTATAAAATAATTTCGATATAAAATTGTTTTCTATAAAATAATTTCTATAATAAAATTTTTTCTATAGAAAAATTTTGATTTCAAAATTTTTTCTATAGAAAAATTTGGATAACAAAATTTCTTTATAGAAAAATTTCGATATCAAAATTTTTGTATAGAAAAATTTCGACATCAAAATTGTTTGTGAAGAAAAATTAGCGTATTCTTATGTGTACTCAATTCAAAATAATCCGGTATAAAGACAATTTTTAAAGTCTGACAATTCAGTGAATCTTGTTTGAAACTTAGACTTTATCCTAATTTGTATTAAATAGTGCAGATGTATTACTCAATAGAATAGAGACTTAAATACTTTCAAAAGAAAAAAACCTTTTCGGAAGAATTGTAAATAGCTTGAGAGCAAAAGATAATTTCAATAAAGAACTTTTAAACTTCAAGTCTTAGTTACAAAATAATGCTTTCTTTCTTTTCTAGAAGGCAGCTGTATCATGAAGGAGTTTACTTTGTAAAGATTTTTTTGTAAATCCTTTTCGAATAAATTTACATTTGAATAAAATTCTTTCTTTTATCTATTTAAGTTAATTCATTTGCTGTTTTTTGTCGGAAATTTGGAAAAGGATTTATGTGAAAGGATTTTTAACAAAGTCACTAGGTTTCGCATATCAAAGATGGCAGATGAAGCAAAACCGCTTTCGAGCTAAGAAAGAGAAAAAAGAAAGATCATCTTGATCTAAATAAAAGAGTTAGAAAATTTAAACAATTGATGAAAATTGGCGAAATTAATAGGCAAACAAAAGGACAAAAGACACGCTCGACATTTAAGAAAGCGAGTAAGGTAATGCCAATCTAAGGATGTCTAACGAAAAAAGAGTTGAATGTCAAGTCAAACAATAAAATAGAAAATTAAAGATAATGTAGCATATTTTTTAAACATTTCTTTAAAAACAGGAAATTTTTTTTAAATATCTTTTAAAATAGGATATTTTTGAAAAATTTCCCATAAAAATAGGACATTTTTGAAAACTTTCCTATAAAAATAGGAAATTTTTGAAAACTTTTCTATAAGGATAGAAAATTTTTGAAAAATATCCTATAAAAATAAGAAATTTTTAAAAAATTTCCTATAAAACTAGGAAATTTTTGAACAATTTCCTATAAAAACAAGAAATTTTGTAAAAATTTCCTCTAAAAATAGGATTTTTTTAAAAAATTTATATAAAAATAGGAAAATTTTGAAAAATTGTTGAAAAAATTCTTAAGAAAATAAGCAATTTTTGAAAAATATCCTATAAAAAGAAAATTTTTGGAAAATTTCCAATTAAAAATAGGAAATTTTTGAAAAATTTACTTTAAAAAATAGGAAATTTTATATAAAAATAGGAAATTTTTGAAAAATATTTGAAAAAATTTCTAAGAAAATAAGAAATTTTTGAAAAAATATCCTATAAAAATAGCAAATTTTTGAAAAATTTCCTTTAAAAAATAGGAAATTTTTTAAAAATTTCCTTTAAAAAATAGGAAATTTTTGAAAAATTTCCTTTAAAAAATAGGAAATTTTAGGAAAAATTTCCTATAAAAATAGGAAATTTTAAGAAAAATTTCCTATAAAAATAGGAAATTTTAGGAAAAATTTCCTATAAAAATAGGAAATTTTAGGAAAAATTTCCTATAAAAAAAGTAAATTTTAGGAAAAATTTCCTATAAAAACAGGAAATTTTAGGAAAAATTTCCTATAAAAATAGGAAATTATAGGAAAAATTTCCTATAAAAATAGGAAATTTTTGAAAAATTTCCTATAAAAATAGGAAATTATAGGAAAAATTTCCTATAAAAATAGGAAATTATAGGAAAAATTTCCTATAAAAATAGGAAATTTTAGGAAAAATTTCCTATAAAAACAGGAAATTTTAGGAAAAATTTCCTATAAAAAAAGGAAATTTTAGGAAAAATTTCCTATAAAAATAGGAAATTATAGGAAAAATTTCCTATAAAAATAGGAAATTTTTGAAAAATTTCCTATAAAAATAGGAAATTATAGGAAAAATTTCCTATAAAAATAGGAAATTATAGGAAAAATTTCCTATAAAAATAGGAAATTATAGGAAAAATTTCCTATAAAAATAGGAAATTTTTGAAAAATTTCCTATAAAAATAGGAAATTTTTGAAAAATTTCCTATAAAAATAGGAAATTTTGGAAAAATTTCCTATAAAAATAGGAAATTTTGGAAAAATTTCCTATAAAAATAGTAAATTTTTGAAAAATTTCCTATAAAAATAGGAAATTTTTGAAAAATTTCCTATAAAAATAGGAAATTTTTGAAAATTTTCCTATAAAAATAGGAAAGTTTTGAAAAATTTCCTATAAGAATAGGAAATTTTTGAAAAATTTCCTATAAAAATAGGAAATTTTGAAAAATTTCCTATAAAAATAGGAAATTTTGAAAAATTTCCTATAAAAATAGGAAATTTTGAAAAATTTCCTATAAAAATAGGAAATTTTGAAAAATTTCCTATAAAAATAGGAAATTTTGAAAAATTTCCTATAAAAATAGGAAATTTTTGAAAAGTTTCCTATAAAAATAGGAAATTTTGAAAAATTTCCTATAAAAATAGGAAATTTTTGAAAATTTTCCTATAAAAATAGGAAATTTTTGAAAAATTTCCTATGAAAATAGGAAATTTTTGAAAAATTTTCTATAAAAATAGGAAATTTTTAAAAAAAATAGGAAATTTTTTAAAAATTTCCTATTTTTATAGGAAATTTTTAAAAAATTTCCTATAAAAATAGGAAATTTTTAAAAAATTTCATATAAAAATAGGAAATTTTGAAAAATTTCCTATAAAAATAGGAAATTTTGAAAAATTTCCTATAAAAATAGGAAATTTTTGAAAAATTTCCTATAAAAATAGGAAATTTTTGAAAAATTTCCTATGAAAATAGGAAATTTTTGAAAAATTTTCTATAAAAATAGGAAATTTTTAAAAAATTTCCTATAAAAATAGGAAATTTTTAAAAAATTTCCTATAAAAATAGGAAATTTTTAAAAAATTTCCTATAAAAATAGGAAATATTTGAAAAATTTCCTATAAAAATAGGAAATTTTTGAAAAATTTCCTATAAAAATAGGAAATTTTTGAAAATATTCCTATAAAAATAGGAAATTTTTGAAAAATTTACTATAAAAAAAAGGATTTTTTTTTTAAATTTCCTATAAAAATAGGAAATTTTCGAAAAAATTCCTATGAAAATAAGAAATTTTTGAAAAATTTTCTATAATAATAAGAAATTAAAAAAAAACACAAATGTTAAAATTTTCGATAAAAGTTGTTATTTAAAAAGTTCAGTATCAAAGGCGATTTTAGTTTGAATTGGTTTTTTTTGGCTTTTTATTTTTGAATAGCATCTGTAAAGTATTTATTTTCCCTTGAACCCCCGAATAAAAACCTGACATGTCTTTAACCTAAAGGGTTTCTTAATAACGCTTCTCCTTTCTTAACAAAAATAAAAAACCCAAGCAGATTTTTATTTAAAAAACAACTGCTTTTTCTCCTGATAACCACTTAAAGGATTCTTTTTCGGCCAACACGATCAAGTTATACGTAAATAAGAAAGAAGTTAATACTTTTCCTTAAAGTTAAACCATTCACTCACACTTTTTTCCCTGACCAGAAAGTCAGTCAGACAGACAGTCAGAGCCAAAGGTATTCAGATGTGTTTTAACCCTTCGTCTTCGATATTGTTGTTGCTGTTATTGGCTCATTAGTGTTGGCAGTTGGTCATTACGTATGCACGCATGCGCGTTAGCAGATGCCATTCACTCACTCAGCCAGTCAGTCCGTCAGTCACTTGAAAAACCATCAACTTTACCGCCACCACTCGCTTCTTTCTCTTCAGTCTAAATAATTTTTCAGCTGAAAACTGAAAAAAAAATTGAAGAAGAGCTTGAAAATGAACAAATGTAGAAAGGCCAGACGGACTAAAGAAGAAGAAAAAGAAAAAACACATCATCAAGACAGAAAAAGGGGTCAAGAGCTGTAAATAACACCTTTGATTTGTCCTTCTGTTCATGTTTGATGAAGATCAAGACGACGAAGGGTTTTATGAAAATTCAATTGCTCATTTTATTTAAGTTTTTTTTTTCTTAACATAAGAAGAGCAGTTGTATTCTCTTAGACAACGAATTTTGTTGACCATCTGATTGTTGTCCCGAGATAAACGTTTTTGTATAAATATTTGGGTATCTTTTTTTCAAATGTTGGTAATACTTCTTAGATCAGAAGAAGAGTAAAAAAGTTAGGTAAAAAATAAATATTAGAAAAAGGATTAAAAAACTGTTGTTGTTGGGAATTAACCAAGTCAAGACCGTGTTTTTTTTTAATTAACCATTTCGAAGAGTTAAACCTTTAACAGCTGCCTCTAGGCGCCAAAATAGGAGAGTCTTGGTTGATTTTTTTTATTATTTTGAAAAATGTTTAAATTAAATAAGAAAGTGTGGTAATTTTTGTTTCTTTCCGTCTAAAGGAAATTGTTATTTATGTTAGGGTTAACATTAAAATTGTTATTTAATTAATTATGCAACAAATATTTTTTGATTTTAATGATAATGTGAACATAAACATTTTATATTAAAAACAGTTTTTTGAAAAAAGTCGGGTTTTTCTTTTTTTTTTTTTAAAGGAAATTTTTTCAAAATTTCTAAACTTTTAAAGAATTTTTTCAAAATTTTGTTATATTTTTTAAGAAAAATTTTCAAAATATTTTATAGGAAATTTTTCAAAAATTTCCTATTTTTATAGGAAATTTTTAAAAAATTTCTTATTTTTATAGGAAATTTTTCAAAAATTTCCTATTTTTATAGGAAATTTTTCAAAAATTTCCTATTTGTATAGGAAATTTTTCAAAAATTTCCTATTTTTATAGGAAATTTTTCAAAAATTTCCTATTTTTATAGGAAATTTTTCAAAAATTTCCTATTTTTATAGGAAATTTTTCAAAAATTTCCTATTTTTATAGGAAATTTTTCAAAAATTTCCTATTTTTATAGGAAATTTTTTAAAAATTTCCTATTTTTATAGGAAATTTTTCAAAAATTTCCTATTTTTATAGGAAATTTTTCAAAAATTTCCTATTTTTATAGGAAATTTTTCAAAAATTTCTTACTTTTATAGGAAATTTTTTAAAAATTTCCTATTTTTATAGGAAATTTTTCAAAAATTTCCTATTTTTATAGGAAATTTTTCAAAAATTTCCTATTTTTATAGGAAATTTTTCAAAAATTTCTTATTTTTATAGGAAATTTTTCAAAAATTTCTTTTTTTATGGAAAATTTTTCAAAAATAACCTATTTTAAAGGAAATTTTTAAAAATTTCCTATTTTTATAGGAAATTTTTCAAAAATTTCCTATTTTTATAGGAAGTTTTTCAAAAATTTCCTATTCCCATAGGAAATTTTTCAAAAATTTAATATTTTTATAGAAGGTTTTTCAAAAATTTCTTATTTTTATAGGAAAATTTTAAAAATTTTCTTACGTTTATAAGAACTTTTTTTTTAATTTTTTTACTTTTAATAAAATGTTTTCAAGAATTTCTTATTTTTCTGGGAAATTTTTTAAAAATTTCTTATTTTTATGGGAAATTTTGTAAAAATGTCTTTAAGAAATTTTTCAAAATATTTTTTTTTACAGGAAATTTTTTCTTTATAATCGAAATTCAATGGCTATTTATTAACACTTCATTTAACATTTGTCAACTATTAAAGATCTTTTCATTCAATATAAATCTAAAAACATGATTTCTAATAAATTTCTTTATAATCGACTCTTGTGCAATTGTAACCTTATAAAATATTACTTCATCAAAATCTTATACTACTCAAGATTTCAAAGAAATTCCAAACAAAAACTCCCAAACACTTTAGATAAGACAATGAAAGAAATGCTTAAACAATACTTAGATAACACTGAGACATACTCAAAGATATCCTTAAACTATTCTTCTTAACATGATTTCTTTTGAAGCAACAATAACAAATGGTCAAATTTTTAAAGGACATACTTGAAATACTATCAAAAAGTGAAAGAAATCTGCACATCAAGATAAAAAAAGATTTAGTCTAAGAGTCGTCGAGTGTGTGCAACACCTGGTATTAGAAGACTTAAGGAATTGCTTTCCTTCCACTTCTTAAAGGAAAGTAGTTCTTTGAATTTTTTAAGTAACAATAAAAAATATGCAAATTCCTTAAACACGTGCTTAAGGAAGTTTTTTGAAGAAGTTTGTTTTTTTTAAACACCCAACATATGGATTTTGTCCTTTAAAAAGTATTTCCTTTTTAAAGCAGGACATGTGTAAAAAGTTTGTCTTAAAAAATTTTGAAGGATAATATTTTTGAAGATTTTTTATGATCAAAAAATTAAAATTTAATTAGAATTTTTTATGTTTTTAAAGCATATGGTTTTTTTTTAATGAAATCCTGAATAATTCGTCCTATTGATAATTCGTTAATTCGTCCTTTTGAAGTTACAACTCCATTAAGACTTGTTTTGAGTTATTTATTTCTTTGGAATTGAAATTATTCTGACTTTAAAACCAAATGTCCTTTAGTTTGTTAATTTCAATCAAGAGTTATATTCTGTTTCTTTGAAACCAACAGCTGTTAAATCCTTTTTTATGGCCAAAAAGGAGTAAAAAATGTAATTGCTTAAAGGTTTATTTTTTTGTTTTAACATCTTTTTTTAACAATAAAAAAAATTATATATCGATTTGTTGATAATGTCTGTGTTTTTTTAAAGAACTTTAAATTAAAAAGGAGATATAAAAAATTCAAGGTGTCTTTTTGTACAAATATTAATCGTTTGAAAAAATAACAAAAAAACAAATATTCAAACTACGTAACTTTTCCTATAAAATGTTAACATACGAAATTTTTTTTTTTTTAAATTTCACAAATTTCCTTTAAAAGGAAATTCGATAATTATTTTTAAAAAAAGTTGATATTCGAAAGATTTCTGCGAAAGTCAGTTTGTATGTATTTTAAATTATTTTTTTAAATTTCCTATAAAAATAGGATACTTTTGAAAAATTTCCTATTAACCTAAGAAATTCTTGAAAAATTTTCTATTAAAATAAGAAATTTTTGAAAAATTTCCTATAAAAATAAGAAATTTCTGAAAAATTTCCTATAAAAATTATACATTTTTTGAAAAACTTCCTTTAAAAATAAGAAATTTCTGAAAAATTGTCTATAAAAATAAGAAATTTTTGAAATATTTCCTATAAAAATAAGAAATTTTTGAAAAATTTCCTATAAAAATAAGAAATTTTTGAAATATTTCCTATAAAAATATGAAATTTTTAAAAAATTTCCTATAAAATTAACAAATTTTCGCAAAATTTCCAATAAAAATAAGAAATTTTTGAATAATTTCTATCAAAATAAGAAATTTTTGAAAATTTTTTTTATAGAAATAAGAAATTTTTGAAAAATTTCCTATAAAAATAAGAAATTTTTGAAAAATTTCCTATCAAAATAGGAAATTTTTGACAAGTTTTCTAAAAAAACAGGAAAGTTTTGAAATGTTTCCTATAAAACTAGGAAATTTTGAAATAGTTTCCTATAAAAATAAGAAATTTTTTTAAAAATTTCCCATAAAAATAAGAAATTTTTGAAAAATTTTCAATAAAAATGAGAAATTTTTAAAAATTTCCTATAAAAATAAGAAATTTTTGAAAAATTTTCTATAAAATAAGAAAATTTCGAAAATTTTCATATACAAATAAGAAATTTTTAAAAAATTTCCTATAAAAATAAAAAATTTTTGAAAAATTTCCTATAAAAACAAGAAATTTTTGAAAAATTTCCTATTAAAATAAGAAATTTTTGAAAAATTTCCTATTAAAATAAGAAATTTCGAAACAATTGCTATAAAAATTATACAATTTTTGAAAAACTTCCTATAAAAATAAGAAATTTTTGAAAAATTTCCTATTAAAATAAGAAATTTTTGAAAAATTTCCTATAAAAAAAAGAAATTTTTTAAAAATTTCCTATAAAAATAAGAAATTTTTCAAAAATAAAATAAAAAATTAGAAATTTTTTTTAAATTTCCTATAAAAATAAGTCATTTTTGAAATATTTCCTATAAAAATAAGAAATTTCGAAAAATTTCCTATAAAAATTATACAATTTTTGAAAAACTTCCTATAAAAATAAGAAATTTTTGAAAAATTTCATATTAAAATAAGAAATTTTTGAAAATTTTTTTATTAAAATAAGAAATTTTTGAAAAATTTCCTATAAAAATAGGAAATTTTTGAAAAATTTCCTATAAAAGTAAGAAATTTTTGAATTATTTCCTATAAAAATAACAAATTTTTGAAAAACTTCCTATAAAAATAAGAAATTTTTAAAAAATTTTCTATAAAAATAAGAAAATATTTACTATAAAAATAATACTTTTTTAAAAAATTTCTTATAAAACTAGGAAATTTTTCAAAAATTTCCTATAAAAATAAGACATTTTTGAAAAATTTCCCATAAAAATAACAAATTTTTGAAAAATTTCCCATAAAAATGAGAAATTTTTGAAAAATTTCCCATAAAAATAAGAAATTTTTTAAAAATAATAAATTTTTGAAAAATTTCCTATAAATATAAGTAATTTTTGAAAAATTTCCTATAAAAATAAGAACTTTTTGAAAAATTTCTTATAAAAATTCGAAATTTTTTAAAGTTTCCTATGGAAATAAAAAATTTTTGAAAAATTTCCTTAAAAATTTTTTTAAAATTTCCTTAAAAAGTAAGTTTTTCAAAAATTTCCTTAAAAAAATAAATTTTTGAAAAATTTCCTTAAAAAGTAAATTCTTGAAAATTTTCCTTAAAAAAATAAATTTTTGAAAAATTTTGTTAAAAAAGTAAATTTTTGAAAAATTTCTTTAAAAAGTAAATTTTTAAAAATTTCATAAAAAGAAGGATATATAAAAAATTTTCTTAAAAAAGGAAATTTTTTGAATATTTTTCTTAAAAGAAAACAACTGAAGGCAATTATTTCCCTTTTCTAATTTCTCGCTGAATGATTCTTAATTAATTTTTTGACCGCTCGCTAATTGTACAATTTAGAAATTTAATAAAAAAAATATGTTCGAAATGTTATTTTGTTGGTAATTATGAAAATTATTATTTGTAAATTGGTTGATTTTATTTTCGTTGTATTTCAAGAAGAAAAAACTAAGAAACAACATTTGCTGGAAATTGTAGAGTAATTGAGTTTAACCCCTTGGTTTTCCACAAATTTCGTTGAACAGTTCAAACGATAATAGAGCGTTGGCGATGACGAAGAAGACATTAAGGACCCAAGACGATGTTGGCCAATAACGTGTGGTACTGCCACTGATGATGTTGGTGTTGGTGGCGGTGAAGGAGCTGTTAAGAAAATATTTAACATTCAATCACTCACATGTTTCATTTTCAGTTTAAGTCGTTCGTGTTGTATTTGCTCATTTACCTGAGCAATAAATGCAGCTATAATTTTAGCTCTAACCCTATGAAACACCTGAACTAAATTAGATCGCTGTAATTTTCGCTTGTAGTTTTTTTTAGTTTTTGTTGATGTCTTGTAGTTTAAGTTGTTTTAGTTTCTTATTATCGTCCAACATCTGCTTCTTAAGTGGAGCTAATGTTTTATTTTGTAGCTTCATTTACGTTTATCCAAGCGAACCAGCCATTTCGTCCATTCATCCATCCATCCATCCATCCTGGCAAAAATGAATGAATTTTTTCATTCGTTCATTCGAACATTTTACGTTTATCCAACCACTTCGCAAATAATTTATCATTTTAAAAAAATTCAAATTTGAACATACATAAATATTGGGTTAGATTAAATTTTTCGAAAATATTCAAGAAAAATTTGCTATAAAAGTAGGAAACTTTATAAAAATTCCCCTTAAAAATAGGAAATTTTTGAAAAATTTCCTATAAAAATAGGAAATTTTTGAAAAATTTCCTATAAAACTAGGAAATTTTTGAAAAATTTCATATAAAAATAGGAAATTTTTGAAAAATTTCCTATAAAAATAGGAAATTTTTGAAAAATTTCCTATAAAAATAGGAAATTTTTGAAAAATTTCCTATAAAAATAGGAAATTTTTGAAAAATTTCCTATAAAAATAGGAAATTTTTGAAAAATTTCCTATAAAAATAGGAAATTTTTGAAAAATTTCCTATAAAAATAGGAAATTTTTGAAAAATTTCCTATAAAAATAGGAAATTTTTGAAAAATTTCCTATAAAAATAGGAAATTTTTGAAAAATTTCCTATAAAAATAGGAAATTTTTGAAAAATTTCCTATAAAAATAGGAAATTTTTGAAAAATTTCCTATAAAAATAGGAAATTTTTGAAAAATTTCCTATAAAAATAGGAAATTTTTGAAAAATTTCCTATAAAAATAGGAAATTTTTGAAAAATTTCCTATAAAAAAAGAAAATTTTTGAAAAATTTCCTATAAAAAAAGAAAATTTTTGAAAAATTTCCTATAAAAATAGGAAATTTTTGAAAAATTTCCTATAAAAATAGGAAATTTTTGAAAAATTTCCTATAAAAATAGGAAATTTTTGAAAAATTTCCTATAAAAATAGGAAATTTTTGAAAAATTTCCTATAAAAATAGGAAATTTTTGAAAAATTTCCTATAAAAATAGGAAATTTTTGAAAAATTTCCTATAAAAATAGGAAATTTTTGAAAAATTTCCTATAAAAATAGGAAATTTTTGAAAAATTTCCTATAAAAATAGGAAATTTTTGAAAAATTTCCTATAAAAATAGGAAATTTTTGAAAAATTTCCTATAAAAATAGGAAATTTTTGAAAAATTTCCTATAAAAATAGGAAATTTTTGAAAAATTTCCTATAAAAATAGGAAATTTTTGAAAAATTTCCTATAAAAATAGGAAATTTTTGAAAAATTTCCTATAAAAATAGGAAATTTTTGAAAAATTTTCTATAAAAATAGGAAATTTTTGAAAAATTTCCTATAAAAATAGGAAATTTTTGAAAAATTTCCTATAAAAATAGGAAATTTTTGAAAAATTTCCTATAAAAATAGGAAATTTTTGAAAAATTTCCTATAAAAATAGGAAATTTTTGAAAAATTTCCTATAAAAATAGGAAATTTTTGAAAAATTTCCTATAAAAATAGGAAATTTTTGAAAAATTTCCTATAAAAATAGGAAATTTTTGAAAAATTTCCTATAAAAATAGGAAATTTTTGAAAAATTTCCTATGAAAATAGGAAATTTTTGAAAAATTTCCTATAAAATTAGGAAATTTTTGAAAAATTTCCTATAAAATTAGGAAATTTTTGAAAAATTTCCTATAAAAATAGGAAATTTTTGAAAAATTTCCTATACAAATAGGAAATTTTTGAAAAATTTCCTATACAAATAGGAAATTTTTGAAAAATTTCCTATACAAATAGAAAATTTTTGAAAAATTTCCGACAAAAATAAGGCATTTTTGAAAAAATTTACATAAGAAATTACTATTTAACTTACCTAATACTTGCACTTTATTTGACTATCTAAAGCCTAGTTTAAAATAATTTAATGTTTCTTATTATTTTATTTAAAACAATAATGTTGACGTTAAAACAAAAATATGTTGTTGCTGTTTTGTTTGTGGTATCAAAACCCTTTGGGATTATTTGTTGCTGTTGCTCTTGTTGCAATTGCAGTTGGTGCTATTTGCTCCCATTTGGGGCTGAGAAAAAATTGTTTAATTTTTGACCTATTATCACTGTAATTTATTTAAAGTGTTTTTAACATTCTTACGAAATATGTTACTCAAACGATCAGCAACAACAGAAGATCGCGACAACATTTGTTCAGAGCTTTTGTTTAGCTTGATCAGGCCTTGCAACATGTTGCAGCTGATGATGATTCGCAATGTTGTCATGATCCACTTTAATTATGGAAAATGAGGAATTCTTTTGTATGAGTGAAAATAAAGTAATAAGAATCGAGGAATTGTCTTGGTAGGTGGCTAATAGTGGGATCAGGTACTACAACATAACATGAAATAGATCAAGAGATCGTAGTAAGGCAATTTTGATTTTTCAATTTAAAAATGAAAAATAAGATAAGTTGAATATTATCGATCTTGGAATGATGTAGATTAATGGAAATTTTTTAAAAATTTAGAAAAATATTTGAAGGAAATTTTCAAAAATTTCCTATTTATATAGGAAATTTCAAAAAAAATTCTTATCATTAAAGCAAATTTTTCAAAAATTTCTTATTTTTATAGGAAAATTTTTCAAAAATTCTTATTTTTATAGGAAATTTTTCAAAAATTTCTTACTTTCATAGGAAATTTTTCAAAAAATTTCTTATTTTTATAGGAAATTTTTCAAAAATTTCTTATTTTTATAGTAAATTTTTCAAAAATTTCTTATTTTTATAGGAAATTTTTCAAAAATTTCTTATTTTTATAGGAAATTTTTCAAAAATTTCTTATTTTGATAGGAAATTTTTCAAAAATTTCCTATTTTTATAGGAAGTTTTTCAAAAATTTTCATATTTTTATGGGAAGTTTTTCAAAAATTTTCATATTTCTATGGGAAGTTTTTCAAAAATTTCCTGTTTTTATGAGAAGTTTTTCAAAAATTTCTATTTTTATGGGAAGTTTTTAAAAAATTTCCTGTTTTTATGGGAAGTTTTTCAAAAATGTTATATTTTTATGGGAAGTTTTTCAAAAATTAACAATTTTTATGGGAATTTTTTAAAAAATGACCTATTTTTATGGGAAGTTTTTCAAAAATTTCCTATTTTTATGGGAAGTTTTTCAAAAATTTCCTAGTTTGATAAAAAAAATTTAGAAAATTTCTTATTTTTATAGGAAGTTTTTCTTAGTTTTAAAGGAAATTGTTCAAATTTTTTTTTTTATAGGAAATTTTTCAGAAATTTCTTATTTTGATAGAAAATTTTTCAAAAATGTCTTATTTTTATAAGAAAATTTTCAAAAATTTCTTATTTTTATAGGAAATTTTTCAAAAATTTCTAATTTTTATAGGAAGTTTTTCAAAAATTTCCTATTTTTAGAGGAAATTTTTCAAAAATTTCTTATTTTTAAGAGAAAAATTTCTTATTTTTCTGGGAAATTTTTGAAAATTCTTATCTTAAAAAATTTATTTTTTTTAATTTTATAGAAAATTATTTAAAAATTTCGTATATTTATTGGAAATTTTTCAAAAATTTCTTATTCTTTTAGAAAAATTTTCAAACATTTCTTATTTAATTGGAAATTTTCAAAAATTTCATATATTTATAAAAGTTTTTTCCAAAAATTTCTTACGTTTTTAGGAAATTTTTCAATTTTTTTTTTATTTTTCCAAAATCATTAAAAGCATTATTCTCTAAACCTATATATCTTTTGAGGGAACTAAACCTATATATCTTTTGAAGGAACTGATTAATATTTACAAAATTTTAAGTTAAGATAGATCAAATATTTCTTAAACAAATGCCGTAAAAAGAATTTGCAATTTTGGTTAAAAAATTCATAAATTCCTAATCTGGTAAAAGACTAAGAAAGAACAATACAAATGTTCATTTCAGATGAAATTTTGGCTTAAGAAGATAATTTTCTTTCATTGAAATAGTTTTGTATTTTCAGTTTAAATTTTGAAGATTTTAGATAACTTAAATCTTATTTGAAAATTCTTTTCGGTTTACAAATGACCATTAATTATGATGATTGGTCATTTGCAAAAATTCTAGCAATTAAGAGATCATTTACATCTTGTTATTAAAAGAAACCAAGGATTTTAAAAATTTCTTAATTTTCGAAATGTTAAGTCTCCATCTTAATTTCCTTCAATTTTATAATTTTTAAAATTTCTCAATTTTTAAAATCTTAAGCCACAATCTAAAGTCTCTGTAATGAGTTGAGATAAAAATCTTACAAAAATTTCCTTTAAAATAAAAATGTAATTGTGTTTATTTGAACTTAAGATTTATTTTCTTTGTTTGGTTTTGGTTTTTTGGTATTTTTTCAAATTCACTTTTTCTTCAAATCTATATAACTCTTGAACAAATGTAGTTATATTTACAAAATTTTGAGAATAGTTAGTTTTTATATTACTTTTTTAAATGTCATTAAAGTCATTCGCATTTTTTCTTTGAAAATACCAAAATTTCTAATCAGGGTAAATAATTTTTATATAAAAAATTCAAATACAAATTCATCAAAAATTTATGCAAAAGATAAAAATTTCCAAATTATATGGGAGTTAAATATTTAAGAATTTCTTGATAACCTAAATCTGTTTTCTAATCCTCTATTAAGAATTTCAAATTAGCATAAATGAGAATTGTTGGTCATTTTGAAAATTTTTTTCCAAAAAAATATCTATTACATTTTTGCAAAAATTTCTCAATTTTCAAAATCTTAAGCCTTAATCTCTGTAATGAGTTAAGATACAATTTAAAAAAAAATCCTTTTAAAAAATGGATTTTATTTTTCGAATGCAGATTTCGTTTTTTTTTTTGTATTTCTTCAAATGCACTTTTTCTTCAAATCTATATAACTTTTGAATGAATTTAGTTATTTTTATAAAATTTTGAGATTAGTTAGTCGTTATATTACTTATAAAAAGGCCGTTAAAATAATTCCCATTTTTTTCTTTGAAAATACCCAAATTTCAAATCTGGGGAAACAATTTTTAAATAAAAATTTCTTAATTCTCAAAATCTTAAGCCTCAATCTAAAGCCTCTTTAATAAGTTAAGATAAATTTTAAAAAATTTCCTTTAAAATAAATTAAATTATATTTTTTCGGATGAAGATTTCGTTTTTTTTGTATTTTTTTCAAATGCAATTTTTCTTTAAATCAATATAACTTTCGAATGAATTTAGTTATTTATATAAAATTTGGAGGTTAGTTAGTCGTTATATTACTTTTATCAATGCCGTAAAAATCATTTTCATTTTTGCTTCCAAAATACCCAAATTCCTTATCTAAATATTTAATTTTTTCATGATTTTATTAAAAAGCACTTTTTCTTCAAATCTTTATAACTTTCGAATGAATTGAGATATTTTTATAAACTTTTGATCTAAAGCCTCTTTAATAAGTTAAGATAAATTTTAAAAAATTTCCTTTAAAATAAATTAAATTATATTTTTTCGGATGAAGATTTCGTTTTTTTTTTTGTATTTTTTCAAATGCAATTTTTCTTCAAATCTATATAACTTTCGAATGAATTTAGTTATTTATATAAAATTTGGAGGTTAGTTAGTCGTTATAGGAAATTTTTGAAAAATTTCCTATAAAATTAGGAAATTTTTGAAAAATTTCCTATAAAATTAGGAAAATTCCTTATCTTAAAATTTAATTATTTCATGATTTTATTAAAATGCACTTTTTCTTCAAATCTTTATAACTTTCGAATGAATTAAAATATTTTTATGAACTTTTGAGATTAGTTAGTTGTTATGCTACTTATAAAAATGCCATAAAAATTTTTCCCATTTTTTCTTAAAAAATACCCAAATTCCTTAACTGGGGAAGCAATTTTTAAATAAAAATTTAAAAATCCTTATTTCTTGAAAGAATTCAAGTTATAGAGATTTATATTTAAATTATATGCAATTAAAAATATTTAAGCAATTCTTGATAATCTAAATCTGATAAGCATCTTTTAAGAGTCTTATAAGGCTCTATTAAGGGTCTTATAAGCCTCTATTAAGAGTTTCAAATGATAATTTTTGAGTATTGTTGGTCATTTGTGTATTTCTTGTATCTTTAATTAAGATTATAGACCATTTTCGGAATTTATATAAAAAGATCAGTTACATTTTTGCAAACATTTGCAAAATTTAATTTATCTTAAGCCACAATCTAAAGCCTCAGTATTAAGTTAAAATAGAAATCTTACAAAATTTCTTTTCAAGAAAAAAAAAATTACAAATTTTGAAAAGAAAACAAATCCTTTAAAAGTCAAGATAAGGAAATCTAAAGAAAAATTCATATTATTTATTAACTAGGAACAACAATTTCATACAATTTCCTAGATTTTTGTAGGAAATTTATTAGAAACTTAAGATTTCATACATTTTCTAAGATTTTAGTTGGAATTCTATACAAATTTTTGATTTGCCATTAAGATCTTAATTAAAGAAAAAAAATTTTAGGAACTTCTAATGATATTCCAAATCGATATTCTCTACTGTAAATTTGTGTGGTCGTTTAAAATTCCTATTTTTCCTCCAAATTTTCTTTCTCTAATAAAGATTTTTATCTATTTTAAAGATTTTAAAAATTAAAAAAAAGAAACACCCATTAAAATTTTCTTGAAAGAAAATTTAATAGAGCGGCTTAAACTAAAAAAAGACTAAAATCATTGACAACAAAATCATTAAACCTTATTACACGTACATTTAAGGCGACAACAAAATTTAATAATTTTTCTATTACATTTTATGTTGTCATTAATTTCTTTAAACAGGAGCCCAAATGACCAGACATTCATTGGTCGTTCGGACAATTGTTTTAGTTTTATCCAACATCGAAAGGCTTAAAATGTTAGAATAACTCTAAAGCGGTAAGTTCTGAACAAAAAATCAAAGGAAAATATTTTTAAATATTTTCAAACAAGACATGAGAATGTGAACAGAACGATAGATAGACTCTAAAATAATGATAATGTTAGACAAAATCAGAAACTAAACTACTGAAGGGCTAGAAATGTGATATGAATAATAAATTTGAATTTTGTAAAAAAAAATCAAATAACTAAAATATAATTAAATTATATTTTATTGGAAATTTTAACATTATTTGAATTTAAAAAACTGAAAATAGAAAATCAAGAAAAGAGGAAACAAGGGAGACATTTAGGAGGTCATTACATAACGAAAAACAGTAAAATCGTAAAACTTTTATAAATATGTTAATAAAATTGTAATTATTACAATTTTTATTTGATTTTTCCTATGGGAATTAAAAAAAGAGTTAAACAAATAAAATTTTATAGTTTAAAATAAAAAACGTTTGAAAAATGGGTGGTATTTTAAAGGTGAGAATTAAAAAAATATAAAATTTATTACAAGAAAAATTTAGAGGTTTTTGTTCTATACTAAAAATTTTCCTAACACCTCAAAAATTAATTTTATTCTAATGAATTCCAAATGGTTAGAAAAAGCTCTAAAATATCACAGAAATATGATTGAAATTACTCAAAATGGACATAAATTTCTTTTAATTTTTTAAAAATTTTTTAACCTGAACTAGGAGTTTGGGTACTTTTAATTAAAAAAAAAACTGAAAAATTTTAACGTCATTCCTTTCACTAATATGTTATCTACCTAAACTCAAAATTTTGTAACTATAACTTAGTTCCTTCTAAAGTTATACAGATTTAAGTAAAAACATATTTGAAAAAAAAAAATTAATCAAAAAATATTAAATGTTTAACCCAATTTAAGAAATTGAGAACTTTTGATTGAAGAAACATGACAAAATTTTACGGCATTCGTTTTATTAATATATTATCTATCTTCACGCAAAATTTTGTAGTAATAATTATGTTCCTTCAAAAGTTATATAGATTTAAGTAAAAACGTATCTGAAGAAAAATAAAAACTCAAAATCTTAAGTCTGAAAAATTTAAGAAATTCTTTATTCTCATAAATCTTTATGATTTACATAGTTTTATGATACATATCTACAATTTTAAATAAAGTCCACAATTTTAAAATTCTTTTATTGAAAAGAAATTTTAAAAGATTTTTATCTGAACTCATTGTAGAGGCTATAGATTGTGGCTAAAGATTTTGAAAAAATGTTCAGACTCTTGAAATTTTATTATCAAGATACAAAAATGTAAATGATTGTTAAGATTTTTGCAAATGACCAATCATTATAATTAATGATCTTCTGTAAAACTAAAAGAATTTTGAAATCTGATTAAAATTCGAATCAGTTCAATTACATATAATTTAGAAATAAATATTTTTAATACAAAATTTCAAAGAAAAGTAAAATTTTTTCAAAAATTTCCTATTTTTAAAAAGTTTTTCAAAAATATGGAAATTTTTCAAAAATGTCCTATTTTTTAAAGGAAATTTTTCAAAAATGTCCTATTTTTTAAAGGAAATTTTTCCAATATTTCCTATATTTATAGGAAATATTCCTATATTTAATTTCCTATATTTAATATGTTTAATATTTATATTTCCTATATTTAAAGGAAATTTTTCAAAAATTTCCTATTTTTTAAAGGAAATTTTTAAAAAATTTCTTATTTTTTAAACGAAATTTTTCCAAAATTTCCTATGTTTTAAAGGAAATTTTTCAAAAATTTCCTTTTTTTTTAAAGGATATTTTTCAAAAATTTCCCATTATTTAAAGGAAATTTTTCAAAAATTTCCTATTTTTTAAAGGAAAATTTTCAAAAATTTCCTCTTTTTTAAAAGGAATTTTTTCAAAAATTTCCTATTTTTTAAAGGAAAATTTTTAAAAATTTTACATTTTTAAAGGAAATTTTTCAAAAATTTCCTATTTTTTAAAGGAAATTTTTCAAAAATTTCCTATTTTATAGGAAAGTTTTCAAAAATTTCCTATTTTTATAGGAAATTTTTGAAAAATTTCCTATTTTTATAGGAAATTTTTCAAAAATTTCCTATTTTTATAGGAAATTTTTCAAAAACTTCCTATTTTTATAGGAAATTTTTCAAAAATTTCCCATTTTTTAAAGGAAGTTTTTCAAAAATTTCCTATTTTTTAAAGGAAATTTTTAAAAATTTCCTATTTTTTAAAGGAAATTTTTCAAAAATTTCCTATTTTTTAAAGGAAATTTTTCAAAAATTTCCTATTTTTATAGGAAATTTTTCAAAAATTTCCTATTTTTATAGGAAATTTTTCAAAAATTTCCTATTTTTATAGAAAATTTTTCAAAAATTTCCTATTTTTATAGGAAATTTTTCAAAAATTTCCTATTTTTATAGGAAATTTTTCAAAAATTTCCTATTTTTATAGGAAATTTTTCAAAAATTTCCTATTTTTATAGGAAATTTTTCAAAAATTTCCTATTTTTATAGGAAATTTTTCAAAAATTTCCTATTTTTATAGGAAATTTTGCAAAAATTTCCTATTTTTATAGGAAATTTTTCAAAAATTTCCTATTTTTATAGGAAATTTTTCAAAAATTTCCTATTTTTATAGGAAATTTTTCAAAAATTTCCTATTTTTATAGGAAATTTTTCAAAAATTTCCTATTTCTATAGGAAATTTTTCAAACATTTCCTATTTCTATAGGAAATTTTTCAAAAATTTCCTATTTCTATAGGAAAATTTCCTATTTTTTAAAGGAAATTTTTCAAAAATTTTCTATTTTTTAAAGGAAATTTTTCAAAAATTTCCTTTTTGTTTAAAGGAATTTTTTCAAAAATTTCATATTTTTTAAAGGAAATTTTTCAAAAATTTCCTATTTTTTAAAGGAAATTTTGCAAAAATTTCCTATTTTTATATGTTTTTTTTTTTAATTTCCTATTTTTATATGAATTTTTTCAAAAATTTCCTATTTTTATATGATTTTTTTCAAAAATTTCCTATTTTTATAGGAAATTTTTCAAAAATTTCCTATTTTTATAGGAAATTTTTCAAAAATGTCCTATTTTTATAGGATATTTTTCAAAAATTTCCTATTTTTATAGGAAATATTTCAAAAATGTCCTATTTTATAGGAAATTTTTCAAAAATGTCCTATTTTATAGGAAATTTTTCAAAATTTTCCTATTTTTATAGGAAATTTTTCAAAAATTTCCTATTTTTATAGGAAATTTTTCAAAAATTTCCTATTTTTATAGGAAATTTTTCAAAAATTTCCTATTTTTATAAGAAATTTTGTTTTAACTTTTATCTTTCAAAGTCTTTTCTTACCAAAAATATCCTCTATGAAAATATTTTTTACAGTCATGCATTTCTCTAAATCTAGATCGTCAATCTCGGATTTTATTGTTTAATCCAACTCATCAAAGTCAAACCACAAAACTATGAGATAAACTGCCAATAAATGCCAAAATAATAGACATCAAATAGGACACAAAAGGATCATTTCTCCTTTAAAACTAAAGGCAAAAAAAAAACAAACAATAAGATTTTAAAGGGAAGGGAAACCAAATCATTGGAGTATAAAATCATAAGCCCACTACCAAAAAAAAATGTAACACATAACCAAAACTACAAGGATAACAAACATTAGAAAAGAAAAATCTTTAATAAATTTCTAACAAAACCTTAAGAATTTTGAAAAAGAACAATAGCTTATTCGTCTATAACGAATTGAGCAGATGATCGGTTTTTTTGCGCAGGAGGTTACGCTTTAGACATTAATAAATTTTCAGACAAAAGAAATTTCTTTACATTTTTAATAGACAGTAGCCAAATGTGATTGTGTGTGTCTGTGTAAAAGGAAGGTGGAGGAATTTGGCATTATATTAATTTTATATTAGAACTCAATATAAATATCGTTTACATGACTTAAAGACAATGGAGTTCTTTTCATTTTCTATATAGAAAGATGGACAACAAAAAGTCAAATATTTCAAAATGAATTTGAAAAAGATGAAGCTGTCAGGAGTTATGTAATGAATACTAAAGGAAAAAGGATCCTTTATTATATTTTGCTCAAGGCTGAGTTCACTTTTGTGGTAGATTATCCTAGATTAGCCTAAAGCCATGCAAAAACATCAAGATTAAAGACGAACATTTTTACATCATAATCATACATTTATCAATACATCAAAAGTATGTTACATCAATTTGATGATCACCTTTGATCGACTTCTGATCGGTTTTTGAATAGCAATTTCCATTGTTTTAACCTTAAATAAGGTAAAATAAGTTAAGAGTCATTCAGCAATTGTTGAGGTCTACTTAAATATTCATAGATTCAAGATTATTTTTTGGGGATAATTTTAATGATCGATTACTTAAAGTTAATTTGAATGGTTAAGTAAAATTTGTGGTTATTTAAAAAAAAAATTTCTAAAACGAGGGACATTTTTTTGATAAATATTCTATAATAACAAGAAATTTTTGAAAAATTTCCTATAAAAATGACCAAGCATTTTCTGTAGTAAAGTTTTTATGACCAAAAGTTTTCTATAGAAAACATTTTGTTAAAAATTTCTCTATAGAAAATTTGTTGTTTAACAAATCCTTCTATAGACAATTTTTCGCTAAAAATATGTTTCTATTGAAAATTTTTTGCTAAAAAAATGTTTCTATTGAAAATTTTTCGTTCAAAAAATTTTTCTATAGAAAATTTTACGTTAAAAAATTTTTTCGTTAAAAAAACTTTTCTATAGAAAATTTTTCGTTAAAAAAAATTTTCTATAAAAAATTTTCTATAGAAAATTTTTCGTTAAACAAAAATTTTCTATAGAAAATTTTTCGTTAAACAAAAATTTTCTATAGAAAATTTTTCGTTAAACAAAAATTTTCTATAGAAAATTTTTCGTTAAACAAAAATTTTCTATAGAAAATTTTTCGTTAAACAAAAATTTTCTATAGAAAATTTTTCGTTAAACAAAAATTTTCTATAGAAAATTTTTCGTTAAACAAAAATTTTCTATAGAAAATTTTTCGTTAAACAAAAATTTTCTATAGAAAATTTTTCGTTAAACAAAAATTTTCTATAGAAAATTTTTCGTTAAACAAAAATTTTCTATAGAAAATTTTTCGTTAAACAAAAATTTTCTATAGAAAATTTTTCGTTAAACAAAAATTTTCTATAGAAAATTTTTCGTTAAACAAAAATTTTCTATAGAAAATTTTTCGTTAAACCAAAATTTTCTATAGAAAATTTTTCGTTAAACAAAAATTTTCTATAGAAAATTTTTCGTTAAACAAAAATTTTCTATAGAAAATTTTTCGTTAAACAAAAATTTTCTATAGAAAATTTTTCGTTAAACAAAAATTTTCTATAGAAATTTTTTCGTTAAACAAAAATTTTCTATAGAAAATTTTTCGTTAAACAAAAATTTTCTATAGAAAATTTTTCGTTAAACAAAAATTTTCTATAGAAAATTTTTCGTTAAACAAAAATTTTCTATAGAAAATTTTTCGTTAAACAAAAATTTTCTATAGAAAATTTTTCGTTAAACAAAAATTTTCTATAGAAAATTTTTCGTTAAACAAAAATTTTCTATAGAAAATTTTTCGTTAAACAAAAATTTTCTATAGAAAATTTTTCGTTAAACAAAAATTTTCTATAGAAAATTTTTCGTTAAACAAAAATTTTCTATAGAAAATTTTTCGTTAAACAAAAATTTTCTATAGAAAATTTTTCGTTAAACAAAAATTTTCTATAGAAAATTTTTCGTTAAAAAAAATTTTCTATAGAAAATTTTTCGTTAAAAAAAATTTTCTATAGAAAATTTTTCGTTAAAAAAAATTTTCTATAGAAAATTTTTCGTTAAAAAAAATTTTCTATAGAAAATTTTTCGTTAAAAAAAATTTTCTATAGAAAATTTTTCGTTAAAAAAAATTTTCTATAGAAAATTTTTCGTTAAAAAAAATTTTCTATAGAAAATTTTTCGTTAAAAAAAATTTTCTATAGAAAATTTTTCGTTAAAAAAAATTTTCTATAGAAAATTTTTCGTTAAAAAAAATTTTCTATAGAAAATTTTTCGTTAAAAAAAAATTCTATAGAAAATTTTTCGTTAAAAAAAAAATTCTATAGAAAATTTTTCGTTAAAAAAAAATTTCTATAGAAAATTTTTCGTTAAAAAAATTTTCTATAGAAAATTTTTCGTTAAAAAAATTTTCTATAGAAAATTTTTCGTTAAAAAAATTTTCTATAGAAAATTTTTCGTTAAAAAAATTTTCTATAGAAAATTTTTCGTTAAAAAAATTTTCTATAGAAAATTTTTCGTTAAAAAAAATTTTCTATAGAAAATTTTTCGTTAAAAAAATTTTCTATAGAAAATTTTTCGTTAAAAAAATTTTCTATAGAAAAATTTTCGTTAAAAAAAATTTTCTATAGAAAAATTTTCGTTAAAAAAAAATTTTCTATAGAAAATTTTTCGTTAAAAAAAATTTTCTATAGAAAATTTTTCATTAAACAAAATTTTTCTATAGAAAATTTTTCGTTAAACAAAATTTTTCTATAGAAAATTTTTCTAGAGAAAATTTTTCGGTAAACAAAATTTTTCTATAGAAAATTTTTCGTTAAACAAAATTTTTCTATAGAAAATTTTTCGTTAAACAAAATTTTTCTATAGAAATTTTTCTTATTTTGATCGGATTTTTTTAAAAAATTTCCTATTTTTTTAGGGAATTTTTTGAAAATTTTCCTATTTTTATAGGAAATTTTTGAAAAATTTTCTATAAAAATAGGAAATTTTTGAAAAATTTCCTAAAAAAATTCCTTAAAAAAATAGGAAATTTTTTAAAAATTTCCTTTAAAAAATAGAACATTTTTGAAAAATTTCCTTCAAAAAATAGGAAATTAAAAAAAAAATTTCCAGGTAATTTTTGAGAAATTTCCTTTCAAAAATAGGAAGTTTTTGAAAAATTACTTTTAAAAAATAGTAAATGTTTGAAAAATTTCCTTTAAGAAATTGGAAATTTTTGAAAAATTTCCTTTAAAAAATAGGAAATTTTTGAAAAATTTCCTTTAAAAAATAGTAAATTTTTGAAAAATTTCCTTTAAGAAATAGGAAGTTTTTGAAAAATTTCCTTTAAAAAATAGTAAATTTTTGAAAAATTTCCTATTTTTAAAGGAAATTTTTTAAAAAAGTGGAAATTTTTGAAAAATTTCCTTTAAAACATAGGAAACTTTTAAAAAATTTTCTTTAAAAAATAGGCAACTTTTGAAAAATTTCCTTTAAAAAATAGGAAGTTTTTTTGAAAAACTTCCTTTAAAAAATAGGAAACTTTTGAAAAATTTCCTTTAAAGAATAGAAAATTTTTAAAAATTTTCCTTTAAAGAATAGAAAATTTTTGAAAAATTTCCTTTAAAGAATAGAAAATGTTTGAAAAATTTTCTTTAAAAAATAGGAAATTTTTGAAAAATTTTCTTTAAAAATAGGAAATTTTTGAAAAATTTCCTATAAAAATGTTAAATTTTTGAATAATTGCCTATAAAAATAGGAAGTTTTTTTGAAAAACTTCCTTTAAAAAATAGGAAACTTTTGAAAAATTTCCTTTAAAGAATAGAAAATTTTTAAAAATTTTCCTTTAAAGAATAGAAAATTTTTGAAAAATTTCCTTTAAAGAATAGAAAATGTTTGAAAAATTTTCTTTAAAAAATAGGAAATTTTTGAAAAATTTTCTTTAAAAATAGGAAATTTTTGAAAAATTTCCTATAAAAATGTTAAATTTTTGAATAATTGCCTATAAAAATAGGAAATTTTTGAAAAATTTCGTAAAAAAATTGGAAATTTTTGAAAAATTTTGTAAAAAATAGGAAATTTTTGAAAAAGTTCCTATAACAAAAAAATTTTGTTTAAAATTTCGAAAATTTTGAAAAATTTCCTTAAAAAATTAGAAATTTAAAAAAAAAATTCCCTTTATTTGTCTATCATTATTCATGTATTAAAATTTCTTGTGTATATCTGACATGTTCCTATCCATCACATATGTTCCTTTAGCGTCAATCCTTCTTAACTGTCGGAAAGTCATAAAACGTTTAAAGAAATTCAAGTCGTAAATTGAAGTAATAAAACTCGATTTACTTTGAAGTTGACGAAATGTGGTATTAAATAATGATATAAAATATCTAAAAACTTAATTAAGCAGAACTCGAAAAAGGACGTTTTGTAATTGATTACGAAAAGGCTAAAATAACATTTATTTAAATATATTTAAAAAGATAAATGTTTAAAAGCCTATAAAAATTTGTAATAAAAGTGATAGTAAAAATGGTAATAAGCAGCTTAATGATCCTTAAAGAAGGATATAAAATTGATAAAATAGTCTAGGATCTAACTAGGATCAAATATTTGAATGTTATCATTATGTTAAAAAAATTTCAAAATTCCTGACTTTTATATTTTAACATTTTTATTAACTTCTAAAGGAAGTGACCACAAATGTTGAAGTTATGTATTCACAGCTGTGTTTGTGTAAATTTCTAATTATTTCAAATTCTTTGAATTTTATCTTGAAAGTAATAAAAGTATTTTTTTGTTAATATTGTCTTCCTCTGAATAAAGACAATTTTCTTAGTTTTGAGTGAAACATTTACGTCGTTATGGAAATAATCATATTTATTTTTTTTTTTATATTCAAGGTTCCTTAAGACTCCTTATCTCTTTCTGCTGATAATTTAAATAAAAATTTTTGTTTAACCCGATTTCTGAGGAATTTATCTTAGTTTATTTAATTTTTGGCACGAGCTAAATTTTGTTTTCATATTTAAGGTCTTAAATATATATAATATTGATTTTATTCTTATCTTTAAGACTTTCTTTGAAATTTTATGCAATTTAGTTCAATTTTATTGATTTAAAGATTTAAATAAAGTAAATAAATATATAGTAAAAAAAAATATTTTTTTTAAAAAAAAATATTTTTTCATAACGATCGACATGTACGATTCAAGTAGTTCTAAACTGCAGCACCGTCTCTAATACCAGAGAAGTGAATAACGCCTTAAACGTGTGATTGTCGTTTTAAAACGATCTAATCGTTAGATTTGATACGATCTAATCATGGATTTTATTACGATCTAATCGTTTGTTTTAATACAATTTAATCCTATGTTATGATACAATTTAATCGTGAGTTTTGATACGGTCTAGCCGTAAGTTTTTATATGATCCAATTGGAAGTTTTGTTCTAATCGTTCGTTTTCGCACGATTTAATAGAAAGTTTTGGTTTGATATAATCGTGGGTTTTGTAACGATATAAGGTAGAAACACAATTGGGACGTATGACTAATTTCGTCCAGCACGACGAATTCGGCTTTAAAAATTCGTCTTGTACATTCGTCCATTGAACACAGTTGGAACGAATAAACGTTGCTGACGCCATTTTTGTTTATTTTTCATTAGCACAAATTACTCACACTTTCGTACATATCGCGCACTCACAACATTTGCAATTTTTTTTTTTTATTTTATTCTTTTATTTTTTCACAAGAAGAATATATTTAATTAATTTTATTTGAAATAATTAATTTTTTTGTTTACAATTTATAAGGTGACCATATTTTTCAAAAACACATATAATTTATAATATTTTACAACAGAAATAGAAATACAGTCACTCTAAACCAGTTTAGTCATCGTTCGTCTGCGTATGAAATAGAAATTAACCTATCGCACTGTTCGATACGCACGACGAATTTCGTCGTACGCATCTATTGTGAGCACATTCATATAAGCCCATATGTTCTATTTCTAATGACGAATATTCGCTCCGAAAAATTGGTCGTTCGTTCCAATTGTGTTTCATACTATAATCTTAAGTTTTGTTCCGATGTAATAGTGTGTTTTGATAGGACTTAATAGTGGGCTTCATCAACATCAAATCATGGGGTTTGTTAAGATTTACAGCCTGTTTTTCGAAAACAAAAGTCTTGTCACATTCGTTTTCGTTTGCTTACGATTAAGCTCAAATTTAGGTTTTTCTAAAACGTTTACAAGCTTTCGTCAATATCGCTTTGACATAAACAGAGCTTTTTTCTTTCGTGAAGGAACATTATTGCCAATATATGTATATTTAAATATTCAAGCTTTTGTATATGTAAAATGTAGCTTGTCGGTGGCAATCCTATAAGTCAATTGAATTTTGTTTATAAAAATAAAAAAATAAAATCAAGAAATCTACATTTTCCAGTTTATTTGAAATTTTATAAATGTAAAATTATCAGACTTAAATCAATTTTTAATATTCAATTAAATCAGCCATAGTTTTGACAATAGTTTTAGCAGTTTCGGCAATTTCCTTCACATATTTATCCTGAGACTACATCACACCCAAAATTGCCTCTTGTTTTCGCAATAGTACTAATTTTTCTTCCATTTCCTGGCTATATTTTTTTCTTGGCTTTTGTGGTTGATATAGGTTGTGGTGTTGATGCTGGAGCGGTCACTGATAACGATGAAAAAAGGAATCCTCCTTAAATATAACATCATTGTTCTAATGGGTTGGAGTATCTACGACCATCTTCTTACTGTATTTAGGAAGGGACAATTAACTTTTATAAACAGGTTTAGTCAAACGATGTACGGAACCTTTTGGAGCAGCAGCAGATGCTAGATGGCATATTTTATCTACTAGCAACTAAAGTGATGTTAAAGCTTTTAAACGGTAGGACCCTCCCCCAGTTCGCGATAAACTTTTATTGTTATCAGCAATGTTTTGCTTAGTTAAACTTTTAAGGAAATACAAACCTTCTTCCACTTACGCACTGTTCTCTCTGGTGGACCTAGGTTTCACTTCATGTTTAGTAGATTTGAATAGAGGATTACCAGTTGCCAAATGCGGAAAAGCCTCCGTTTGGTCAACCAATTTTTAAAATTGGGTATAATTAGTACTTTGATTTCTAAAAGAATTTAACATTATTTTTTATTAAAAAAATTAGTCAACAATCCACACTGAAGATTATACTTACGTTTTTTTCTTTAAACTATCATCCATATTTAGTTTTTTATTTCATACACGAAAGACCTTTGTTTATCGAGAAATTTTAACGTTTTCATTCGCTTTATATGAATGAATTTGTTTAAGAAAAACCCAAATAAAGCTAAAGACACGAAAGCTTTTAAGTTGTCACTCACTAGAATTGATTTCATTTTACAAAAACCAAATTGATTTACGCTTCGTTATTTTTACGAACGAAACAATATTTTCATTTTCGAAAAACAGGCTGTTAATCTTTTATTTTAGTACGATTTATATGGGGTTTATATAACTCAAGCGGTTGACGATTATGTGAAATTAACATGTATTTTGTTTTTGTTACAATAACAAAACACATGTAAATTGCACTTAATCGTCAGCCGTTTGAGTTATATAAACCCCACATTAATCGTATGTTATGATACGATCTAATCGTGGGTTTTAAGACGATTTAATCGTGAGTTTTAATACGATCTAATGTTGTCCTTTGATACAACCTAACCGTGGGTTTTAATACGAACTAATCGCTGTTTATGATACGATCTAATCGTGGGGTTTGAGAAGATCTAATCGGATATTTAAATACAATTTAATCGTGGGTTTTGATACGATTTAATCGTGGATTTCGATATGATCTAATCGTGGGTTTTTATACGAACTAATCGTCCTTTAATACAATCTTATCGTGGGTTTTGATACGATCTAATGTTGTGTTGTCCTTTGATACAATCTAATCGTGTGTTTTAATACGAACTAATCGTGGGTTTTGATACGATCTTATCGTGAATTTTGATACGATCTTGTCCTTTGATGCAATCTAATCGTGGGTTTTGATACGAACTAATCACAGTTTTCGATACGATCTAATCGCGGGGTTTGAGACAATCTAGTTGGGTATTTTAATACGATCTAATTGTGGGTTTTGTTACCATCGAATCGTGGGTGTTGATACAATCTTACCGTATGCTTTGATACGATCTTATCGTAAGATTTGGTACGTTTTAATCGTGAGTTTTGGTACAATATAATCGTGGATTTTAATACGATCAAATCGTGGGTTTAGTTACATAGGTTTTGAGATGATCTAATTGTGAATTTCTTATGTAGTTTTTGATATGATCTACACAGAAAAAATAGAAAAAGCATTTCAATTAAGAAATTTGTCTACCCAATTAAATTTTTTACTGATTTTCAGGCTGCAAAGAAATTAATCATATTAATTAATAATTTTGTATTTTCCGACTTTGCCCCTATTTTTCATTCAATTAAAAAAGTATTGTATTTACTAAACTATTTAATTGAACTAAAGCCTTGTTTTTAATTAAATGTGTTATTGAATCAATTAAATTATTTTATTGATTTTTTTTGCAGTTTCAAACAATTTCATTAATTGCATCAATTAAAAATGTTGTTTAAATTCGCGGCTTCGAACTATTAAACTTTTAATTGGATTAATTAAATATTTAATTAATTTGCCCCTACAAGATCAAACAAATAATTGTTTGATCCAATTGAAATTTTAATTGTTTACTTAACTAAAACCAGTTATATAATTTTTTCTTTTTTTTATTTATATAATATTAATCAGTAAAAAAAAAATAATTTTTTAAATTAATAGTCACAAAAAAATAATTAATGGTAACGAAAAAAATTCAATTTTTCTACACAGAGAAATTTATATAATTACAAAACATATAATGTTTCAAATAAAAACTAACATTAAAATAACAAATACAGGCACAATAAATTTCAATATTACCACAGATCTGTACAACTATTATTTACTTTTTTAATTTAAGTATTTCATGTTTAATTGAAGAGGCTTTAATACATTTTGTCGTTGCCAAAATATCGTAAAATAAAATTTGAATAAAGTTATAAAATATTTGGGACTCATCGGGATATTGTAAATTAAAAACAAAAAAGATTTTAAATAAAGTATCAAATGCTTTTAAAACTGAGACAAAAGGGTATCTCAAATCGTCAAAATATACATAAATTTCTTTAATATTAAAAATATCACCAATTACAAGAAGCTTCGGTTGAATGCTTCGACCTTGTATTTTTAAAAGTTTCAGCTTGGTATCTAACTCCTCCATTGTACCGGCAATAACAGCAAATGCTTCTTGAGAGTCAACTATGCTGAACTTTTTTCTAATTTTGAAACCATTTTCATCCGTATTTATTTTTATTTGTGGAGGGAACAAATTATGACAAAACCACAGCATCGCGAAAACTTTTGACTCTAGTAAAGAAATGAATATTTTAAAATTTATTTATATGTATGTATACAAAATTATCACTTGTAACTTACCTTCATTAATATTTTCAATTTCAATTAACTTTTTCGAAATTGAGGAACATGAAATTTTTGTTTTTAATACATACATTATCTCTTCGCGAAAGTATGGCCAACGTTCCAAAAAATTTTTTGCCATTGGTAATTTTAGGGAGAAATCTATGTCGATCTGGAAAACAAAAATCAAAATTGTGTATATGTATAATGTAAAATTTATATGGATTATAAATAAGAATTTTTATAATTGCTAATAAGATAAGATAATTTATTTAATAACTATTGTCTTAAATTAGACATTTTTTATGAAATAAATAATAAAAAATACTTACTAACAAATGACCCGAAGGCTTTGCATATTCTGGCCATAATTGTAATATTTCGCCAGTAGTTTTAGAATTTGATATTTCTTTAAATCGTAAAGGAGCGCATTTTCTCCAATAAACATCAAATTCACTTTGGCAAATTTTTCCAGATCGCAAAAATTCTATTTCGATGGTATAGTTTTCGTCAATTTCATCTGTAATAAAAAATTTAATAGGAATTTTATTATATTTATATACATACATTTATTATACAAATTTCTTACCAGATACACCATCGTTTGTCTGACTTTCTTCTACTTTTAATACGTTTTTTGAATACCTTTTGAAATTGGCCAGTTTGTTGTATATTTTACCCCTTTTACCGTTGGAATAAAATTCCTGTAATTAGTTAAATTGGTTAAATCTATAATTTTGCTATATATATATAAATATATATATTTTTCTTACCAATTTTTCTGTTGGAAATATTCTACAAACTTCTTTTTCTATTTCAGAACAAGCAGATAGTGAACAGGGAATGTTGTTTGACTCCAGATACTTTGTAATGGTGTTTATAAGCAAGCTGCATTGTTCCTCATGTAAAATTTTATTATTGTTATAAAATTTTAAAATTTCTTTTCCATTGGAGGTGTTTTGTAGAATCTGCGAAACGTTTGGAATATTATTTGATGTACATTGTTGGCTCGCAGGCGAAATTGGTGTATATTGTTTTTTCCATTTTTCTAAATTATGTTCAAATTTTGCCTGTTCACCAACAGACAAATTTTTAAACAATTTTGAAGTATGATGTGGCTGTAAAATGTTTAGTACTTCAATATCGATCATTTGCTCTGTAAATTGAATAGATTAGAAAATATGATTGGAAACACTTCATGTCCGAAATTTAAAACTCACCTTTAAATAATTCATACAAATGTTCCAATTTCCACTCAGTTAAAAGTAAAATTAGATCCCGATCAGCCTCCATTTTATACTTAAAAAAGGTCACGTATACTATAGAAATTAAAAATTTATAGGAAATAAAAATATATAAGAAATATACAAAGTATAGGAAGGTTAATCAGAATATATACTTTTATAAAATTCCTTTACCCTTAAGAATGATTTTCCGCCTGTGGTGTAAAGTTTTTCAATTGGAGGTCCAACAATATCGTTTAAGTTTATTACATGGTATTCTCCAAAGACTGTTCCACATTCGAAAGCTACAAAATGTGCATTATATTGAACATATAATTTTTTACAACAAAACAATACGTCATTATCTCTTGTATTTAAAATTAAATATATTTCAAAGAATTCAAAATCATTACAAAATGTTGCAACTATTTGTTTTGCTGAGTACTTAAACCCCCATATTTCTGCCTGTGAATAGAGCGAAAAATCTTCGACTGGTATTTTAATTTTTTTGGAAATCATATTTTTAATCTCTTTACCAAGAAAATGGAATTTCAAAGTTATATCTTTTTTTACATTCGCCTGAAGCAATGTACTAGCAAATACTAATTGTTGTTTTAATGAAAAGGATTTTGGGATATTTTTTCTCGATGTAATAACGTGAGAGTAAATTTTGAACTGTTTGTGCTTTCCTTCATATTTAAAATTCCAGAATTGTCTAAGGGGCCCACATTGTCGAATAATTGTTGTATAATGGAGAAGAAAGTGAAACTTTGGAGTAAGATGTTTTTTAAATATTAGTTGATAGTTTTTGTTGAAATTCTCTATTTTAACTTTTAAGTTTTTTATAAGGGATAGAGAAACATCATAAGATAATATATCGTCTATAATCTCAAAAAAATTTAAGAGGAATTCCCAGACAGGGTCCCGGTTCATAACAAATTCTCCAAATAAAAGGGTAAAATATTGATAAAAGCACATCATTTGAATAGCAGACATTTTTAATTTGTGATTTTCAAGCTCTTGCATTGTTATATAAAGTTTTTCGTTTCCTCGATCATGTTGATAATATTTAAATATTTTAAGTTTATCATTTAATTGACTTAGTGACAAGTATTTCATTTTTTTAATAAAGTACATAATTGCTTCGCATATCACGTAATGGCATACTCCTTCAAATATGTCATGCATGACATCAACTGAATAGTTCTCAGTGCAGTGAAATGACGGTATGTCATTAAAAACGCATATTGTATTTATGCCAGTCTCAGCGATAATGCCCTGTTCAAAGGATTCCCTATAATTAATTCTATTTCTTAGCAGAAATGACCTTTCTGAAAATTCTGACTGAGCCTCAGACTTTTTAATGAGACAAAACCTGCAATAATAATTAGCGGAAAAGGATTTAGAAAATCCTAGAATACTATTTAGCCCCAGGTTATCTCCAAGAAATAAAGCCATAACAAAATGTACCTGTTTTATACCATCTTTAGTTTTTATATATATTCCCTCCTTTTCTAGCTTTGTAAGGGTATCTACTAAATTCCTGAAGCAAGCATTACCATGTACCTTGACGTCAGAAGATTTCACCGTGGATGCTAAGAAAACATCATCTAGTCTAGAAGATTTTGTTGGAATGCACGTAAAGCTATAATAGAAGTTGCACATGGAGTTTCTATTTGATTTGGAGCCTATCGGGTTATTTATGGCAAAGTCATCTGCATAAAGATAAAAAGGAATTACTATTTTATTGGGATAAAAACTCCTTTTTTGTTTCCATAAAGGGCCTTGAATAAAATTTATATATTTGTCATTATTTTCTACCGTTTCCATATGCTTTAAAACTTTATCAAGGAAATTGTCATTCTCAAAAATCTTTTTAAATTGGAATTCCAATGGCATGACTATACCATTGGACTTAGAATCGCTATTAATTTGAAAATATTGAATGCTTCCAATTAGATCTTTCTCTTGTAACACCTTATTTAGTTTTGATTCCGTATTAATATTCTGGAACAACATTTTAGCATCGGCAAGAACAATTGGAAGACTTTTATAGCTACGATTCTCAGAGCTTTGAGTTCTTTCTATAAATTTAAGTACAGGAATTAATATTAAGGAATCAACTAATGACTGTATGGTATATACGTCTGACCGCGACGAATTGTTTAGCGAATGAAGCTTTGTTACGAAACTTGTGGCAGAGTCATATAAATTTAGAAGCTCATCGTTATAATTATAAATATTTGGATCGAAAAAATTACAAGTTTCAATATTATTTGCAGGTTCTATAGTTTCAATATTCTTTGCAGGTTCTTCGCAGTTTTCTCCGGTAATGATACACTCTTTAGTAATGTTTTGAAAGTGTTTTGAGACATGTCTTTTATAAGAATTTTTGTTAGAAAACTTTTGAAAACATTTTTTAAAAGTACATTCAAAAACAATATTTTTTGGAATAACGTGGTCTTTTAAATGATCAAAAAAATCACTAGCAGAGTTAAATTTATAATCACACAAAAAACACTTAAAATCCATGTTTCAAAAACACATAAAAAGTAAATTTTACATTAAAAGTTTATAAACTTCAAGAAAGGTTTTAATTTTATCTAATAATCCATACAAAATTAAACAATTTGCAATTAAAAACAACAGAATCAACTGAAACAACCACTTTAAGCAAGAAAATTATCAATAAAAAGAAGAATGACAAAGAACTAAAGCAACCAAAACAACAACAACGACCACTTTACACAAGAAAATAAAATTACCAAAAAAAATGCACAATGACAAACAACAGCATCAAACGAAACAACAACAACCGCTATATGCAAGAAAAAAACACATTAACTGCAACAACAATAAAAAACTATTTAACTTTTTTTCAACCAAACCGAAAAAATACACAATAGCCGACGACACGCAACGTTTAAGATCAATTTCAATACTAAAGTTTGTCTTTTGTTTTATCTTGTTTTCTATTTCATTTCTTCCTAGTGTTGATGAAAAACTATACAAGTGAATTATGATTGATGGGTAATCCTTCATGAATGGTTACCTATAGTATTGTTTTATACATACTTTGTGTAATACATTTTTTTATACCCTACATCGCAGGTAATAAGGACGCATATAACTTTGTCATTCCGTTTGTAATATTAACATAATCAGTTCTTTCATAAAGTTACTAAATATTAACGAGTATTCAGATTTAACTTTAATCGGTACTCAAACATAATAATTCGGTATGTTATGCAATGTAGCACTAGGAGAAGATGCAAAAACATACACACAAAGATTTTGATTTTTGGGTTTTAATTAAAAAAATTAATTGAATCAAACAAAAAATTAATTGAAAAAATATCCCGACAGTATTAATTCATTTAATTGATGGATTTTCAGCTAATATTTTTTCTGTGTAATCGTTCATCTTGTTTCAACCAAATCTTTGATATTATCTAATAGTGAGTTTTGTTGCGAAGGTTGTAATATGTTGAAATCGTAGGTTTTTATAAGATATAATTGTGAGCTTTAATATGACGTAATCGTAGGTTTTGTGACAATCTAACCTATATCAAAATTTGGTATCTCTAAAGATCGACGATTGTATCAAAATTTACTTCCTTCAAAGATTGACGATTATATCAAAATTTGGTCTCTCTAAAGATCTACGATCGTATCAAAATTTGGTCTCTCTAAAGATCGACGATTGTATTAAAATTTAGTTCCTTTAAAGATTGACAATTATATCAAAATTTGGTTTCTCTAAAGATCTACGATCGTATCAAAATTTGGTCTTTCTAAAGATCGACGATTGTATCAAAATTTACTTCCTTTAAAGATTGACGATTATATCAAAATTTGGTCTCTCTTAAGATCTACGATCGTATGAAAATTTGGTCTCTCTTAAGGTAGACGATTGTATCTAAATTTAGTTCCTTTAAAGATTGACGATTATGTCAAAATTTGGTATCTCTAAAGATCTATGATCATATCAAAATTGTATCTCTCTAAAGATCGACGATTGTATCTAAATTTAGTTCCTCTAAAGATTGACGATTATATCAAAATTTGGTCTCTCTAAAGATCTACGATTGTATCAAAATTTGGTCTCTCAAAAGATCTACGATTTCATAGAAATTTGGTCACTCCACAGATCTACGATTATATCGAAATTTGTTCTCTGTAAAGATCTAAGATTGTATCGAAAATTAGTCTCTCTAATGACATATGATTGTCTCAAAATTTGGTCTCCATAATGATCTACTATTGTATCAAAATTTGTGTAATCGTGGCTCCGTTTATAGTGTAATCATGGCTCTGTTTATAATCTAATCGTGGCTCTGTTTATAGTCTAATCATGGCTCTGCTTATAATGTAATAATGACTCTGTTTATAGTCTAATCGCGATTCTGTTTAAGTTCTATCGTGCCTCTGTTTATAGTCTAATCGTGGCTCTGTCTATAGTCTTACGTGTTTCGTTAATAGTCTAATCGTGGCCTTATTTATAGTCAAATCGTGGCTCTGTTTATAGTCTAATCGTGGCCTCATTTATAGTCAAATCGTGGCTCTGTTTATAATCTAATCGTGGTTAGGTTAATAGCCTATTCGTGCCTCTGTTTATAGTCTAATCGTGGCTCTGTTTATGGTCTAATCGCGGCTCAGTTTATGGTCTTATCGTGGCTCCGATTTTAGTCTTATTGTGGCTCTATTTATAGTCTAATAGTGGTTCTGTTTATAGTCTAATCGTGGCTATGTTTATAGTCTAATCGTGACTCTGTTTAAAGTCTAATCGTGGCTTTGTTTATAGTCTAATCGTGGCTCTGTTTATAGTCTAATCGTGGTTCTAATTATAGTATAATCGTGGCTCTGTTTATAGTCTAATCATGGTTTTATTTAAAGTCTAATCGTGGATCTGTTAATAGCCTAATCGTTTTTCTGTTTACAATTGAATCGTGGCTCTGTTTAAAGTTTAATCATGGCTCTGTTCATAGTCTAATTCTACTCTGTTTATAGTCTAATCTTTGGTCTTTTTATAGTCTAATTGTAGTTCTGTTTATAGTATAATAGTGGCTCTGTTTTAAGACTAATCGTGGCTCTTTTTATAGTCCAATCGTGGCTCTGCTTAAAGTCTAATCGTTTTTCTGTTTATAGTATAATAGTGGCTCTGTTTTAAGCCTAATCGTGGCTCTTTTTATAGTGGCTCTGCTTATAGTCGTGGCTCTGCTTATAGTCTAATCGTTTCTCTGTTTATAATTTAATCCTATTCTGTTTATAGTCTTATTATGGCTCTGTTTATAGCCTTATCGTGGCTGTATTTTTAGTTAATCGTGGCTCTGTTTATGGTCTAATCGTGGCTCTGCTTTTAGTTTAATCGCTGCTTTGTTTAAATATAGTCTAGTCGAGGTTCTGTTTTAAGTTTAATCGTTAATATTTATAATCTATTCGTGGCTATATTTATTATCATGGCTCTGTTTTACGTATAATCGTGGGCCTGTTTATAATCGTAGATTAGTTTACAATTTGGACGGTTCGTGAGCACGCTTTTCCCTCATCCGCTTGAGATAAAATTTTCAAGGGACAATTTTTTTTTTTTTTTTTGAAATTCGAACAAATCTGGGGTTTGGTTTTATAAAGTTCAATCGTAGCGCTTTATATTTTCCAATTGAGACTTTTATATATTCTAATCATTGTTTTTTACATGGTCCAATCGTAAGACTTTATTTAGGTTAATCTTTATTCTCTGTGTAGTCTTACAATGACAGGAACGTTCCCTTTCTGTAGATCAAATAAATCTTGTATTGTATTATTTCTAAAAAATAAATAATAAATTCGAATAAAAGCAATAAATTACAAAGAAGTTGCTAATTTGTTTTAAATGAAAATAATAAAATTCGAGAAAAACAATGGACTAGGTAAAGAAATCATTGCCATCACTAGACAGTAGGCGACAACTGTACCGTTTCTCTTACTAGCCAACATTCATCCTTGAATTCATAAACTAAACTCCTGATGATCTTCGAAAGTAAAATAGCATGTGTGGGAGGTACTTGAACTCCTACTGCTGCTCTAGGACTAAGTATGAAATAAATCTTAAGTCCTTTTTTAGAAAACATAACTAAGAAATAAATGTAATGACTTTACTTAAAAAGTCCTTATTTCAGACACATGCTGCGTTGCAGTTGTCCTTTGATTTAGACTTCAAAAGAAAAGAAAAGAAAAATAAAAAGTAGAAGGAACTCAGCATGTTTTTTTGGTTATGATACTAAGATTTTTTTCTTCTTGTCATCTATGTCTAGAAAATATAATTATAATGGTCAGAGGTAAAATCTTGTCTTTTAAATTCAAAGAAATTCCTATTTTTGTGTAAGTGTATGTCCAGCACATGTTGTTTATGTATGTGTGTTTGTAAAAAGTTTCCTGCTGTGCTACAAATGTTGTTTTCTATTTTCTTTAAGGACCTTAATGTCCAGAAATCTTGTTTGTTCAACAGTTTATTTCCTTCATTTCTTTTGATTTAAAAACGTCTATTTATTTTTCAAAGGTATCATCATTACGCAAAATATTTTGTTATATTATGTCCTTGTTTGCAATTGCAATGAATCTGACGATGATGATTAATATTTGCAACTGTTTGAAGTTTTTGTTTGAATAAAAAGGTTATAATTTGTGTTGCAATATTTGTTCAGTTGCTGCAATTTGTCGTTGGGAATTATTGCATAAAAATGTTTACACAAATTGCGGACCACTGGGATGCTGTGCTATCAAGTAGTAGTTCTGGGAAGGAATTTTCTTTGAATGTTTCTATAAATTAAAATTAACAAGAAATTTGAATAGTTATTTTTGGAAAAATTATAAAAAGAAAATATAAACCGATATCAATAAGTAATATCTCGTTTTTTTCTATATAGAACTAGCTTCCAAAAACTGTATAAAACAAAATAGGTTCTTATAGAAAAAAGTTGAAATAGTTACTTTTGATTTTTAAACATTACGAAAAAATTAAAAAAAACAAACTTTTGATAAAAACTTACCTAATCTTAGAATAAAAGCTAGTAAAAGCTTGATCCCTTCACTTTCCAAAACTAGTAAAAATTTTAAAATCGCTTTGCAAATGTAAGAGTTGGAGGTACTCTGAAGTTCTGGATGACTCAGAAGTTCGAGATGACTCATCTGTTTAGGATGACTCAGCAGTTCGATACGACTACTGAGTCATCTTATATTTAATATTGGATAAAATAAGCGGAAACATAAATATTTTCAGAACTCTGTTATCCTAAGTTTACAGATATCATAAGGAGATGACTCAGCAGTTTAAGATGACTCAGGAGTTTAAAATGACTAGGAAACTCAAGATGACTTAAAAGTTCGTGGTGATGAGCTGTTTAAGATGACTCAATTATGTAATATGTCTTAGCAGTTCGAGATGACTCAGCAGTTCTAGATGACTCAGTTGTTTAAGATTGGATAAGAAAAGCGGAAATAAATATATTCTCAGAATTCTGTAATTCCTAAGTTTACAGATCTAATAACGAGATGACTCAGTAGTTTAAAATGACTAGGAAGTTTAAGATGACTCAAAAGTTCCAGATGATTCAGTTGTCCGAGATGACTCGGAAAATCGAGATAACTCAGCTGTTTAGGATGACTCAGCAATTCGAGATGACTCAGCTCAGATTGAATAAAATAAGTGGAAACAAATATATTTTCAGAATTTTGTTATCCTAAGTTTATGGATCTCATAAGGAGATGACTCAGGAGTTTAAAATGACTAGGAAAATCGAGATGACTCAAAAGTTCGTGATGATGAGCTGTTTAAGTTGACTCAATTGTGTAGGATGTCTTAGCAATTCAAGATGACTCAGCAGTTCTAGATGACTCAGTTGCCTAAGATTGGACAAGAACAGCGGAAACAGATATATTTTCAGAATTCTGTAATTCTTAAGTTTACAGATCTCATAACGAGATGACTCAGTAGTTTAAAATGACTAGGAAGTTAGAGATGACTCAAAAAAAGCAGATGATTCAGTTGTCCGAGACAACTGAATGATCCGATGACTCAGTAGTTCGAGAAAATTTTTTTATCAAAACTTTTTCTATTGAAAAGTTTTTATCAAATATTTTTCTATAGAATTTTTTATTATCAAAAATTTTTTTATCAAAAATTTTTCTATCAAAACTTTTTTATCAAGAATTTTTCTATAAACAATTTTTTTTGTCAAAAATTTTTCTATAGAAAATTTTTTATCAAAAATTTTTCTGTAAAAAATTTTTTTATCCAAAATTTTTCTATTTTTTTTTATCAAAAATTTTTCTATAGAAAATTTTTTATTAAAAATTTTCCTATAGAATTTTTTTTTATCAAAAATTTTACCATAAAAAATTTTTTTATCAAAAATTTTTCTATTGAAAATTTATTATCAAATATTTTTCTATAGAATTTTTTATATCAAAAATTTTTCTATCAAAAATTTTTTTTATCAAAAATTATTTTATAAACAATTCTTTTTGTCAAAAATTTTTCTATAGAAAATTTTTTATAAAAAAAATTGTCTATAAAAAAAATATAGAATAATTTTGGATAATAAAATTATCTACAGAAAAATTTTTTATAAAAAAAATTTTTCTGTAGATAATTTTATTATCCAAAATTTTTCTATATTTTTTTATAGACAATTTTTTTTATCAAAAAATTATTTTTTAAATATTTTGATAGAAAATTTTTTTATCAAAATTTTTCCATAAAAATTTTTTTTATTAAAAATATTTCTATAGAAAATTTTTTCATCAAAAAGTTTTCTATCAAAAATTTTTCTATAGAAAATGTTTGTATTAAAATCGAAAATATCTGAAAAATATAAAATTGTTTAATATTAGAATTTATTTGTATTTTGAAAAATATTGCCAATACTTGCAAAAATATCCCCAATGTTTAAACAAATAATAGTGTCGTGGCAACAATGTTCGAGATTATATTTCTTTGTTTTCTCGAACCATGTATATTGTTGCTTCAAATTTTTTGCCCATTTCGTTTTTGTATTTTCTTTAAAAAAAAAAGCGGCACCAACCAACTCTGTTATCATCCAAATTCCAACTGAATGATTTTAGTACTCATTTTTACGAGTTTTATTAATGATCGTGGTATTTACGAAAATTAAAAAAATTCTTCGGCTACTGGTGGTATGGGCTGCCTATCCCAGGTTATGATTGATTTGAAGAGCCAACCTTCTCTTAAACCTGGAGCATTAAGGGCTGATGTTATGGAAAATAAGAAGTTCGGACCAATTCGGGCCAGAATTTATATGCCTATAACTAGTTATAGCAAATGAATTGTTCGCCCATGGCTGAAGGGGATCAAAGATTTTTTAGGGTATACAATTAAATCGAAAACTATTCTTTATACTTTTATACTTCCATAATATTGTTAACATAGCAACGAATAGAAAACCATAATCAAAACGAAAACTTGCCTCTTTATTTCGTGATGCATCGATTGTGCGGGTGGGTTTCAGTTTCAATATTTTTGCGGCTTTTAGCCAAATATTAAATAGACTCACATGCATCGATTGTTCTGATTGTTTTTTATATTTTCTTCTCACATTTCTCTTCGGTTTTATTTACCGTAACTTCAATTATTGTCACATTTCGGTTTTAGCAAAATGAGCCGTGGAAGTAAGTTGTGTCTTTATTAAAAAAAAAAGTAAATGTTGATCGTTTATAAATAGTAAAGTATGCATATGTGACCCGGTCTATGAAAAGGGAAAAGGTGGCTTATGACTTAAAAAGGAAATTTCCAAAAATTAGCTAAAAATTTCGAAAAATTTGCTAAAAATTTGCTAATTTTTCGAAACTTGGTTTTTGAGTCATAAGACACCTTTTCATAGACCGGGTCACCTATTTATATTAACTAAAAAATGTATAAATTTTAATATTACAAACTAATTGCATTAGTTTCATGCAAAAAAAAGTGTTTTAGTGAAAAATTTTAAACGAGATGCATCAATTGTGCGTGTCCTGAAAATCCTTGAAGGATATAAAAATGATAAAACCTAATCATTGATTAAATCTTTAGAGACTACACATTCCAGACTATATATAAGAAAAGTACTGATGGTTTTGCGTTAGGTCTGAAAGTGACATATATCTACGTTTTGAATGAATCGGTTTGAACAAAGACCTGAAGATACACTCGTAATAAACGAATAAACAAAATTTTAAAAAATCTAGAAAATTCTCTGCCAAACTACTTAAAAAGTAGACACTTAAATTTTCCAAGTGCGTACTCAAATTTTTTTTTTTTGAAATATCCGGAAATGAATATTCCTTATTTGAAACATGTTATTATTTTTCTTTCTTTTTTAGTTTGTCCCGAAAACACTAAAAAATCTGTTTTTCTTTAAACTAGATTAACTTTGCAGGTTCTGACATTTCTCTATGAAAATGGAAATTTTTAAATGAAATGAAAATCGAAGACTAAATTTAAAACACATGTAAAACATGAGGAAAATATCTCATTGCTGATGACCAAGAAATTCAAGGAAAATTTTTTTTTTTTAACATTAGAAACCACATCCTGTGTCACTTAAAAAAAAAACAATTCAAGTATTATTTGGGATCGTTTACTGATCACTATTAACAGTATCAAATTTACAAAAGTGGAAAAAATTTAAAAATTTAAAAATTCAAAATTCATATTGAGCTCAAAATTGGGACTAAAAAATAAAAATGGGAACATTAGTAAAAGTACTGGAAAAATATTAATTGAAACACTTGTGCTCAAGAAAACAATTTGTAGGTAAAAGTAGGGAGTTTTTTGTAAATCCTGGGATTTTAAAAGGCACTACCTCACGTGCTGTGTTTTTTTTTTTTCAGGATCAAGATCAAACATTGAGACCGTTTTTTTGCCTACTAATCACCTTAAAACTAAAACTATTCTCTACAAAATGTTTCTGTTAAATCGTTTTCTAAGACCTTTCGTTTTGCTTTAATACTACAAAGACCCGTTTACCGCTACAAATCAATTCGTGTTACTTTTTGTGTCCTTTCAAATTTTCAATTCAGTTCCAACGTTTTGAAATTTTAGAGAACACAGTTTAGAAAAAAAAAATGAACCTGCTATGCATGACAAATTCTTTATATTACTTGGCAATATAAAATTTTTGTCTTGCCTAAAATTTAACAAAAACCAGGACATGTTAGCTCATTATACATAAAATATCCTTGCAAAGGCGTTACTTTTGACCACTATCTAAAATTCCTTTCATTTATGCACCAAAAAACTGCAAACGCCTACATATCATCTTTACAATTTCGAAAAATATAAAGAAAATATGTTTCAAGAATTTTTGTATTTTTACAATTTTGAATTCGTCCTTGTTAATCCTAGTATACAATTTTAGCAACAACAATAACAAAGAGTCTCTGGTTGTAATGCAGGTGCATTTCGTTTATTTTCGTAGGTTGCCTTAGCTCTCATGTATTTAAAATTTTAGCTTAATATAAAATTTAGCTTCTGTTTTTTAGATTGTCCGTCTGACAGTCAGTTACAATTTAAGTCTAGACATTTGCCATTAAGTTTTGCAACAAAGTTTTTTTATTTTTTTGTTAGAGAGATAATTTTTGCGCTAGTTGTTACACAATTAAATTGCATATATTAAAAATAATCATCAAATTATTTAGAAAAATAAAACTATAAAACTTTCTCCTACAAAGCAGATTATAACAAGGAGGGTCAAAGGTTAGATTAAAATTGACAAAAAAATAAATTCTGATATGATTAAATCAAAAATTTGTTTTTATTCAAATCTTTAATTAAATCGATGTTTGTTTGTTTCGTAAAAATATCAATGTCAAAGCTAGACAGTTCATACCACCAGGAGCCGAAGACTTTTTGTAATTTTCGTAAATATCACGATCATTAATAAAAATCGCGAAAATCTTATATTCTTAAACGAGCAATAATTGTATATATATATATATATATATATATAGAATGGCTATCTCGAAAACGGCTCTAACGATTTTGATAAAATTTGGACAGTGGGTATCTTTTTTGATGTATAGGTCGAAGAAGAAGGGACTTTTGGAACTTTTGCCTCTAAGAGGGTAAAAACGGGTAAAAAGGGGAAAAAATCGAAAACGCTATATCTCCTAAAGTAATAGGTATAGAAACAAAATTAAAAGTACGTTTTAAACAGCTATGGAAATAAGCGGACAGGTGTTTGGTACTTTTTTGAAACTATGTTCGATAGGGGGTAAAAAAGGGTGAAAATAGTTTTTTTTGGTACCTTTTTAACCCACTCTTATATTTTAAACTAAAGAATATAGAAAGAAACTTTGTACTGCAATCAATAGATGTAAAAGAAACATAAAACACGTATTTGGTACTTTTTTGATTTTGGAGCCAAAATGGGTAAAAAAGGGATAAAATGGTAACTTAACATCTCCAAAGTAATATGAATAGGAACATTATACATTATGTTAAATGTGTTTTAAAAAAATGTACCGAATTCAATTGGCATCAAAAAAGTACCAAATATTCATATGGAACTTTTAGAAATTAGGGAATAAAAAGGGGGAAAAATTAGTATTATTTTAAACATATCAATGTTTGTCTGTATGTATGTTCTTTATAGAATAGTAAACTGTGAATTTGATTATGTTATGCTCTTTAGCGAAGATGTTGCGGATATTCCGGCGAAGGTTTTAAAGTTGATAAGACTAATTTCCGACAGATGGCGCCACTGAAAATTACTAAAAATTAATTAAATCGTAAACTGTACATTTGATAATGCTATGATCTTTAGCAAAGTTGTAGCGCATGAGCCGACGAAGGCTTTTTAGTTGGTATGAATAATTTCCGACAGGTTGCGCTACAGAAACTTAATCAAAGTCAATTTAATCGTAATCTGTACATTTAATCATGCTACAATCTTTAGCAAAGTTGTTGCACATGAGCCGACGAAGGTTTCTTAGTTGGTATGAAGAAACTTCGACAGGTGGCGCCACTGAAATTTACTCAAAGTCAATTTAATCGTATGCTGTACATTTAATCATGCTATAATCTTCAGCAAAGTTGTTACGGATAAGCCGAAGAAGGTTTATGAATTGGAATGAGCAAAGTCCGACAGGTGGCGCCACAGAAAATTACTCAAAATGAATTAAACCGTAAACTGTGCATTTGATCATGTTATAATCATAAGCAAAGTTGTTACGAATAAGCAGACAAAGGTTTCTTATATGGTATGAACAACTTCAGGTGGCGCCACTGCAAACTACTCAAAATGAATTAAATCGTAAACTGTACATTTGATCAGACTATAATATTTAGCAAAGTTGTTGCGCATGGGTCGACGGAGGTTTCTGTTGATATGAATAATTTCCAAAATTATTCAAAATGAGTTAAACTGTAAACTGTGCAAACTATGTGTTTGTTAGTCGGACAAAATAATTCAAAATGAACTGAATATTTTCTTTCCTCTAAATTTATTTTAGCACTTTATAATATAAAATATATAAAAACTTTAAAATTTTCCTCAAAATGCTTATCATAAAGCTCCGAGCAAGGCTCGGTAAACCAGGTACTGAGTATTAAAATCATTCAGTTGAGATTTGGACGTTTACAAAGTCGGTTGGTATCGCTCTGTTAAAGAAAAGACAAAAACAAAATATGTATGTATAAAAGAAACAAAATCATATATGATTCGAGAGAAAATCATATATGATTCGACAGAAAATCATATATGATTCGAGAGAACAAACAAATATAATCCCGAACATTGTTTCGACGCGACACTATTAGTTTTGTAAACATTGTTTGAAATAAATGCAATCAAATCGAAAATATCTTTCGAAACAGAAATAAACTCTAATATTAAACAATTTTATATTTTTTAGATAAAAAAAAATATTTTTTAGATTAAAAAAAATATTTTTTAGATAAAAAAAAATATTTTTTAGATAAAAAAAATATTTATTAGATATTTCCGATACAACCATTTTTTATAGAAAAATTTTTGATTAATAATATTTTCATTTGGAAAATCTTTTGAAAAAAATATTTCCATTAAACATTTTCTACAGCAAATTTTTCTTTAGAAAAAAAAATTGATCGAAAATTTTTCGGAAAAAATATTTTTCTGTGAAAATTTAAAAAAAAAATTATTTTTCTATTGAAAACTTTTCTTAAAAAAATTTTCGATCAAATTTTTTTCCTGAAGAAAAATGTTCGATAAAGATATTTTTCTATAGAAAAATGTTCGATAAAAATATTTTTCTATAGAAAAATTTTCAATAAAAATATTTTTCTATAGAGAAATTTCCAATAAAAATATTTTCAATAAAAATAGTAGAAAATTTTTCTAAAAAATGTTTGTTAAAAAAATTTTCTATTGAAAAATGTTTGATAAAAAAATGTTCTACAGAGAAGTTTTTGAGAAAAAAATTGCCTATAGAATTTTTTTTTATCAAAAATGTTTGATAAAACTTTTTTTAATAAATTTTTCATACAAAATTATCAACAAAATAATTGTTGATAAAAAAATTTTCTATTAAAAATTTTTCATACAAAAAATTTCTACAGAAAAGTTTTTAAGAAAAAAATTGCCTATAAAAAGTTTTTTTATCAAAAATTAAAAAAAAAATGAATGCATTTTTTTTCTAAAGAAAAATTTTTTTATAGAAAAATATCCGATATAAAAATTTTTCTGAAGAAAAATGTTCGATAAAAATATTTTTGTGTAGAAAAATTTTCTAAAAAAATTTTTGATAAAAAACTTCCTATAGAAAATATTTTGATAAGAAATTTTCTTTTGAAAATGTTTGTTAAAAAACTTTCTATAGAAAATTTTTTTTTTTTAAAATTACCTATAAAAAATTGTTTGATAAAAACATTTTCTATAGAAAAATTTTTTATAAATAAATTTTTTTACAGAAAATTTTCTGATAAAAAAATGTTTCATAGAAAAATTTTTGATCAAAAAATTTTCTATAGAAAAATTAAAGAAAAAAAATTTCTATAGAAAAATTTTTGTGAAAAAATTTTCTATCTGCTCTATAGAAACATTTTTGATAAAAAAATTTTCTATAGAAAAATTTCGAAAAAAAAATTGTAATGAAAAAAACTTTCTATAGAAAAATAAAAAAAAAATTTGATAAATAAATTTTTTATAGAAAAATTGTTGATAAAAAAATTTTCTATAGAAATATTTTGAATTAAAATAATATTATATAGAAAAAGTTTTTTTTTATAAAAAATTTTCTATGGAAAAAGTTTTGATAAAAAAAAAATGTTCTATATGTTCTATAAAAAAATTTTGAGAAAAAATTTTTGATAAAAAAACTTTCCATAGAAAAATTTTTGATCAAAAATTTTCTGTAGAATAATTTTTGATTAAAAAAAATTTATAGAAAAATTTTCGATAAAAAATTTTCTATAGAAACAAAAAAACTTCCTATAGAAAAAATTTTGATAAAAAACTTTCTATAGAAAAATTTTTGATAAAAAAATTTCTATAGAAAAATTTTTGATAAAAATTTTATATCAAAAAATTTTTGATAAATAAATTTTCAATAGAAAAATCTTTGATAAATAAATTTTCTATAAAAAAAAATCTTAGATAAATATTCGATAGAAAAATGTTTGGCAAATAAATTTTTTATAGAAAAATTTTTGATAAAAAAAAATTTCCTATAGAAAATTTTTTTCATCAGAAAAATTTCTTATGAAAAAATAGTTTTGATAAAAAAAAATAATTTTGATAAAAAAAATTTCTATAGAAAAATTTTTGATAAAAAAATTGTCTATAGAAAAATTTTTGAAAAAAAATTTCTATAGAAAAATGTTTGATAAAAAAATTTTTCATAGAAAAATTATTGATAAAAAAAAATTTTATAGAAAAATTTTTAATAAAAATATTTTCAATAGAAAAATTTTTGATAAAACACTTTCTGTAGAAAAATTTTTCATAAATTTTATTAATTTTATAAAAAATCTATAGAAAAATTTTTGATAAAAAAAATTTCTAAAGAAAAATTTTTGATAAAAAATTTTCTATGGAAAAATTTTTGATAAATAAATTTTTAATAGAACAATTTTTGATAAAAAAAAATTTTCTATAGAAAAATTTTAAATAAAAATAATTTTCTATACAAAAATTTTTGATAAAAATAACTTTCTATAGAAAAATTTTTGAAAAAAAAAAAATTCTAGAGAAAAATTTTTGATAAAACTATTTTCTATAGAAACAGTTTTCATAAAAAAATTTTCTATGGACAAATTTTTGATAAAAAATTTTCTATAGACAAATTTTTGATAAATAATTTTCTATAGAAAAATTTTGACAAAAATATGTTTGACAAACAATTTTCTATAGAAAAATGTTTGATAAATAAATTTTCTATAGAAAAATTTTTGATAAGAAAATTTTCTATAGAAAAATGTCTGATGGAAAAAAATTCTATAGAAAGATTTTGATAAAAAAAATTATTGATAAAAAAATTTTCTATAGAAAAATTTTTGATAAAAAAATTCTCTATAGAAAAATGTTTGATAACAAAATTTCTAGAGAAGCATTTTTCATGAAACAATTTTCTTTAGAAACAGTTTTGATAAAAAAAATTTCTATAGAAAAATTTATGACAAAAATATTTAAAAGAAAAGAAGTAGAAAACTTATTCTTTTTAAAACATCAGAACTACACATTGAAAAAATACCTATTTTAGTTAAAAGTATAAAAAACGACAACTCTGCCTCAAATTTTTCGCTCTGCTCTTTTTTTGCTGGCCTCTGGCTATGATCTGAGTTTGGTGTCACTAAAATGATCGCTCTCTGTAACAAGGTTGGCCAAATGGAGAGCATTTTTAAATGAGAGTGCTCAATCATAAAATGAGAATAAGTACTAAGATTTTTTTTAAGTACGAGTAAGAAATATGTTGTTGTTATTCCTCTTGTACATAAATAATGGCCAACTTTGCTCTATAAAGATCTGTGTTTCAATCTGAGGTCAGTCTATATAAAATCTTCTTTATAATCTAAGATCAATCTCTTTAAATGTCTACGTTTCAGTCTGAGATCAGTTTCTATTAAAACCTATGTTTTAGTCTAAGATCGATATCTAAAAGTCGCTATGTTTCAGTCTTAGATCGATAAGAGTGAAAGATCTAAATATTTATCTGAGATCGATCTTTATAAAGATCTATATTTTTTATGTGATATCAAATGTAACGATGGCCCTTGTTTTCTACTATGGAATGAAAAATCGTTGACTAAAGATTAAGTTTGAGGTTTAAGGTAACCTTAAATTTCGGGTTATTTTTTGCAACTATCATTTTGACAGCTGCTCTATAGTTTAACCATAAATCGATTTTGAAACGAAAAACGCATTTAAAATTCATGATCAGAAAGTGCATTGTGGAATTTTTCAGTTTTATAGGCAGTTTGGGCGATCTTCTGAGGCGGCTACTGGACATTAAACCTCTTACGTGTAGAGACATTTTCGTGAGATACAGGCCGTTAAGTTATGGGGATTAAACTAAAATTGAACCCAGCGTATTTAACATTTGAGAAATTTGTTTAAGGAATTGCCCTTTCAATATCCATTTAATTTATGAAATTATTTCAACAAAATTATGTTAAACAAAGATTGCAATTTTTTTTCAATTCGCTTTTCATCATTTCTTCAAAAAGAAATCCTTAAAAAAATATTTTTAAATAGTATCAAGTTTTCTTTGTCGAGTGTAAATGTATTAAATTACTAATTTTAACTAGACGAGTGTGTACTTTGCACACGTATGATACTTTTTTTTGCCTTGACCAAGAAGAAGAAAGACGAAGAAGATGATGATGAAGTTGATGATGATGAAAAAATTAAAAACTATATTCCACCTGTTGGCGTCTTTTTTCTAAATAAAACTCTTAAAGCATAGGTGTGTTGGATATGATGAGCATAAAGAATACACAATTTTTTTATGATGATCATAGTTGGGACAAGGGAAAGTCTGGAGTAGATGAGGCCTTCTTTTCGTTAAAAAAATTTTTCTATAGAAAAATTTTTTTAACGAAAATTTTTCTATAGAAAAATTTTCGTTAAAAAATTTTTTCTATAGAAAAATTTTCGTTAAAAAATTTTTTCTATAGAAAAATTTTCGTTAAAAAAATTTTTCTATAGAAAAATTTTTGTTAAAAAAATTTTTCTATAGAAAAATTTTCGTTAAAAAAATTTTTCTATAGAAAAATTTTCGTTAAAAAAATTTTTCTATAGAAAAATTTTCGTTAAAAAAATTTTTCTATAGAAAAATTTTCGTTAAAAAAATTTTTTTATAGAAAAATTTCGTTAAAAAAATTTTGGTTAAAAAATTTTTTCTATAGAAAAATTTTGGTCAAAAATTTTTTTCTATAGAAAAATTTTCGTTAAAAAAATTTTTCTATAGAAAAATTTTCGTTAAAAAAATTTTTCTATAGAAAAATGTTCGTTAAAAAAATTTTTCTATAGAAAAATTTTCGTTAAAAAATTTTTCTATAGAAAAATTTACGTTAAAAAAATTTTTCTATAGAAAAATTTACGTTAAAAAAATTTTTCTATAGAAAAATTTACGTTAAAAAAATTTTTCTATAGAAAAATTTTCGTTAAAAAAATTTTTTTATAGAAAAATTTTCGTTAAAAAAATTTTCGTTAAAAAAATTTTTCTATAGAAAAATTTTCGTTAAAAAAATTTTTCTATAGAAAAATTTTCGTTAAAAAAATTTTTCTATAGAAAAATTTTCGTTAAAAAAATTTTTCTATAGAAAAATTTTCGTTAAAAAAATTTTTCTATAGAAAAATTTTCGTTAAAAAAATTTTTCTATAGAAAAATTTTCGTTAAAAAAATTTTTCTATAGAAAAATTTTCGTTAAAAAAATTTTTCTATAGAAAAATTTTCGTTAAAAAAATTTTTCTATAGAAAAATTTTCGTTAAAAAAATTTTTCTATAGAAAAATTTTCGTTAAAAAAATTTTTCTATAGAAAAATTTTCGTTAAAAAAATTTTTCTATAGAAAAATTTTCGTTAAAAAAATTTTTCTATAGAAAAATTTTCGTTAAAAAAATTTTTCTATAGAAAAATTTTCGTTAAAAAAATTTTCTATAGAAAAATTTTCGTTAAAAAAATTTTTCTATAGAAAAATTTTCGTTAAAAAAATTTTTCTATAGAAAAATTTTCGTTAAAAAAATTTTTCTATAGAAAAATTTTCGTTAAAAAAACTTTTCTATAGAAAAATTTTCGTTAAAAAAACTTTTCTATAGAAAAATTTTCGTTAAAAAAACTTTTCTATAGAAAAATTTTCGTTAAAAAATTTTTCTATAGAAAAATTTTCGTTAAATAAATTTTTCTATAGAAAAATTTTCGTTAAAAAAATTTTTCTATAGAAAAATTTTCGTTAAAAAAATTTTTCTATAGAAAAATTTTCGTTAAAAAAATTTTTCTATAGAAAAATTTTCGTTAAAAAAATTTTTCTATAGAAAAATTTTCGTTAAAAAAATTTTTCTATAGAAAAATTTTCGTTAAAAAAATTTTTCTATAGAAAAATTTTCGTTAAAAAAATTTTTCTATAGAAAAATTTTTGTTAAAAAAATTTTTCTATAGAAAAATTTTTGTTAAAAAAATTTTTCTATAGAAAAATTTTTGTTAAAAAAATTTTTCTATAGAAAAATTTTCGTTAAAAAAATTTTTCTATAGAAAAATTTTCGTTAAAAAAATTTTTCTATAGAAAAATTTTCGTTAAAAAAATTTTTCTATAGAAAAATTTTCGTTAAAAAATTTTTCTATAGAAAAATTTTCGTTAAAAAAATTTTTCTATAGAAAAATTTTCGTTAAAAAAATTTTTCTATAGAAAAATTTTCGTTAAAAAAATTTTTCTATAGAAAAATTTTCGTTAAAAAAATTTTTCTATAGAAAAATTTTCGTTAAAAAAATTTTTCTATAGAAAAATTTTCGTTAAAAAAATTTTTCTATAGAAAAATTTTCGTTAAAAAAATTTTTCTATAGAAAAATTTTCGTTAAAAAAATTTTTCTATAGAAAAATTTTCGTTAAAAAAATTTTTCTATAGAAAAATTTTCGTTAAAAAAATTTTTCTATAGAAAAATTTTCGTTAAAAAAATTTTTCTATAGAAAAATTTTCGTTAAAAAAATTTTTCTATAGAAAAATTTTCGTTAAAAAAATTTTTCTATAGAAAAATTTTCGTTAAAAAAATTTTTCTATAGAAAAATGTTCGTTAAAAAAATTTTTCTATAGAAAAATTTTCGTTGAAAAAAATTTTCTGTAGAAAAATAGAAAAATTTTCGTTTAAGAATTTTTTCTATAGAAAAATTTTCGTTAAAAAATTTTTTCTATAGAAAAATTTTCGTTAAAAAATTTTTTCTATAGAAAAATTTTCGTTAAAAAATTTTTTCTATAGAAAAATTTTCGTTAAAAAATTTTTTCTATAGAAAAATTTTCGTTACAAAATTTTTTCTATAGAAAAATTTTCGTTAAAAAATTTTTTCTATAGAAAAATTTTCGTTAAAAAATTTTTTCTATAGAAAAATTTTAGTTAAAAAATGTTTTCTATAGAAAAATTTTAGTTAAAAAATTTTTTCTATAGAAAAATTTTCGTTAAAAAATTTTTTCTATAGAAAAATTTTCATTAAAATTTTTTTCTATAGAAAAATTTTCGTTAAAAATTTTTTTCGATAGAAAAATTTTCGTTAAAAAATTTTTTCTATAGAAAAATTTTCGTTAAAAAATTTTTTCTATAGAAAAATTTTCGTTAAAAAATTTTTTCTATAGAAAAATTTTCGTTAAAAAATTTTTTCTATAGAAAAATTTTCGTTAAAAAATTTTTTCTATAGAAAAATTTTCGTTAAAAAATTTTTTCTATAGAAAAATTTTCGTTAAAAAATTTTTTCTATAGAAAAATTTTCGTTAAAAAATTTTTTCTATAGAAAAATTTTCGTTAAAAAAATTTTTCTATGGAAAAATTTTCGTTAAAAAAATTTTTCTATAGAAAAATTTTCGTTAAAAAAATTTTTCTATAGAAAAATTTTCGTTAAAAAAACTTTTCTATAGAAAAATTTTCGTTAAAAAATTTTTCTATAGAAAAATTTTCGTTAAATAAATTTTTCTATAGAAAAATTTTCGTTAAAAAAATTTTTCTATAGAAAAATTTTCGTTAAAAAAATTTTTCTATAGAAAAATTTTCGTTAAAAAATTTTTCTATAGAAAAATTTTCGTTAAAAAAATTTTTCTATAGAAAAATTTTTGTTAAAAAAATTTTTCTATAGAAAAATTTTTGTTAAAAAAATTTTTCTATAGAAAAATTTTCGTTAAAAAAATTTTTCTTTAGAAAAATTTTCGTTAAAAAAATTTTTCTATAGAAAAATTTTCGTTAAAAAAATTTTTCTATAGAAAAATTTTCGTTAAAAAAATTTTTCTATAGAAAAATTTTCGTTAAAAAAATTTTTCTATAGAAAAATTTTCGTTAAAAAAATTTTTCTATAGAAAAATTTTCGTTAAAAAAATTTTTCTATAGAAAAATTTTCGTTAAAAAAATTTTTCTATAGAAAAATTTTCGTTGAAAAAAATTTTCTGTAGAAAAATAGAAAAATTTTCGTTTAAGAATTTTTTCTATAGAAAAATTTTCGTTAAAAAATTTTTTCTATAGAAAAATTTTCGTTAAAAAATTTTTTCTATAGAAAAATTTTCGTTAAAAAATTTTTTCTATAGAAAAATTTTCGTTACAAAATTTTTTCTATAGAAAAATTTTCGTTAAAAAAATTTTTCTATAGAAAAATTTTCGTTAAAAAATTTTTTCTATAGAAAAATTTTCGTTAAAAAATTTTTTCTATAGAAAAATTTTAGTTAAAAAATTTTTTCTATAGAAAAATTTTAGTTAAAAAATTTTTTCTATAGAAAAATTTTCGTTAAAAAATTTTTTCTATAGAAAAATTTTCATTAAAATTTTTTTCTATAGAAAAATTTTCGTTAAAAATTTTTTTCGATAGAAAAATTTTCGTTAAAAAATTTTTTCTATAGAAAAATTTTCGTTAAAAAATTTTTTCTATAGAAAAATTTTTGTTAAAAAATTTTTTCTATAGAAAAATTTTCGTTAAAAAATTTTTTCTATAGAAAAATTTTCGTTAAAAAATTTTTTCTATAGAAAAATTTTCGTTAGAAAATTTTTTCTATAGAAAAATTTTCGTTACAAAATTTTTTCTATAGAAAAATTTTCGTTAAAAAATTTTTTCTATAGAAAAATTTTCGTTAAAAAATTTTTTCTATAGAAAAATTTTAGTTAAAAAATTTTTTCTATAGAAAAATTTTCGTTAAAAAAATTTTTCTATAGAAAAATTTTCATTAAAATTTTTTTCTATAGAAAAATTTTCGTTAAAAATTTTTTTCGATAGAAAAATTTTCGTTAAAAAATTTTTTCTATAGAAAAATTTTCGTTAAAAAATTTTTTCTATAGAAAAATTTTCGTTAAAAAATTTTTTCAATAGAAAAATTTTCGTTAAAAAATTTTTTCTATAGAAAAATTTTAGTTAAAAAATTTTTTCTATAGAAAAATTTTCGTTAAAATTTTTTTCTATAGAAAAATTTTCGTTAAAAATTTTTTTCTATAGAAAAATTTTCGTTAAATTTTTTTTTAATAGTTTATGTAGAATAATTTTTGATAAAAAAATTTTCTATAGCAAAATCAAAAGCATTATTTTTAATGATCCCATTACGAGTCTTCTGATAGAAGTCATATGGGGAAGTCATATTGTAATGGGTATCAAAGATTTTAAGATACCAAGAAGCAGTTCTTAAAAATATCTCCACGTATCAAAATTAACTCCTTTAACTCATAAAATTTAGATTAGAAATATGAGAGTTATAAAATGGAAGGCTTTTAAAATGAAGGCCTCGGTGGTTTCCCCTTTCGGAATTAATCATAGTGAATGCAAGTGATCATGTGTGTTTGTTAAGCTTGACAGGCTTTTGTTGCGTTTCAATGTTACTGTGACTAAATGTCAGTCTTTGTGTCAATCTCTAGAAACACAAAGTAAAAGAGACAATTTTAATTTAAGAAAAAAAAAACACTTTTGAAAAAATTATAAAAGAAGACGGCTGTGTGCCTGCCTGCCTGCCTGGATGTTTAAATCAACCTGTTGGACATGATGAAAAAGCAACAAAGAAAAAAAAGCTTATGGATATCATTTTAAGTTTATTTTAGTTTAAAATAAAATTATATGAGGACATACCTAAAAATAATTAACCAAAAAAGGACCTTTAAACTCATATATACTCCTTTTATCATTCTCTATCTCTCTCCTTTTTAAAAAGCTCCACTTTAAGTCTTTTGTCAAAAAATAAGTGTGTAGGTTTGTAAGCTTTTAAAAACACTTTTCAAAATTTTGGTTCCTTAATTTTTTTCAATTTAAAATTTTGGAGCTAAACGGAAATTATTGTTAAACGTAACCGGATGCAAAAAGGCAGCTGATGTAATTTTTTTTTGTTTTTTTGGTTTTGCACATGTTTTTTTGTTGTTTTGCAATCTCCTGAGCTTTTTTTCTGAAAATTGTTTTTAAATGTTTTAACGAAAACAACCAGTTTTTTTTTAGGACTAAAACCTTTGTTTTCTTGTCTTTTAAGGAAACATGAATGAATAATAAACATTTTGACAAAATTTGTATGTTTCAATAATAAATTAATATAAGAACAGGTTGATTTTAGTATTTGAAGGGATTCAAATACTTTTTTTTAAACCTGGATTTACGCTATGTCTTAGGGGTAGAAAACAGCTTTTTGTATTTTTCTAAAAGGTGCTTTGAAGAGTTTATTTGCTGGTTTATCTTTAATAAAATTTTTTTATCTAATAGTTGGGATAAAAAGTTGGTAAGCTAATATAAAAAATTTTCTAAAGAAAATTTTTTTATCAATAATTTTTCTAAAGAAAATTTTTTATTATTTGGAATTAATTATTCGAACTTTAAATTGAATTAATTGAAAAATTAGGATTAATCAGGCTTGAGTTCTATAAATAGCATCAAACCAAAAAGTCTTGTTCTTCTCTACATGCCAACGGCAAGTGAAAAGATCGAGCAAAACAAGTAATAGGATATATCGATATATCGATGATAATAAAGAATATTAATTTTAAACTGACCTCAAGCTCGACAAAGTCTTTTATTTAATTATACAAAAAAGGTCGAAAAATCACTAATATGAAAATTTTTTTATCAAAAACTTTTCTATAGAAATTTTTTTATCAAAAATGTTTCTATAGAAAATTTTTTTATCAAAAATGTTTCTATACAAAATGTTTGTATCAAAAATTTTTCTATAGAATTTTTTTTATCATAAATATTTCTATAGAAAATTTTTTTATAAAAAATTTTTCTATAGAAAATTTTTTTATCAATAATTTTTCTATAGAAATTTTTTTTTAATCAAAAAATTTTCTATATAAAATTTTCTTATCAAAAATTTTTCTGTAGAAAAATTTTTCATAGAAAATTTTTTTATCAACATTTTTTCTAAGGGAAATTTTTTTATCAAAATTTTTATTAAGAAAATTTTCTTATCAAAAATTTTTCTATAGAATTTATTTTTAACAAAAATGTTTCCATAGAAAATTGTTTTATCAAAAATTTTTCTACAGAATATTTTTTATCAAAAATTTCTCTATAGAATATTTTTGTATCAAAATTTTTTCTATAGAAAATTTTTGTATCAACAATTTTTCTATAGAAAATTGTTTTATAATAAATTTTTCTATCGAAAATTTGTCATCAAAAATTTTTCTATAGAAAATTTTTTTATCAAAAATTTTTCTATAGCAAACTTTTTTATCAAAAATTTTTCTAAATAAAAAATTTTAAATTTCTTTAATGAAAAATTTTTCTTTAGAAAATTTTTATCAAAACTTTTTTATCAAAAATGTTTTTTAAATTTTTTTATCAAAATTTTTTCTATAGAAAATTTTTTGTATCAAAAATTTTTCTATAGAAATTTTTTTTAACAAAGCTTGTCTATAGAAAATTTTTTATCAAAAAATTTTTCTATCAAAAATTTTTTTATAAAATATTTTTCTATATTTTTATAAAAAATTTTTCTATCAAAAATTTTTTTATAAAAAATTTTTCTATCAAAAATTTTTTTATCGAAAATTTTTCTATAGAAAATTTTTTTATCAAAAATTTTTCTATTAAAACTTTTTTTTACAATAATTTTTCTATAGAAACTTATTTTATCAACAATTTTTCTACAGAAGATTTTTTATCAAAAATTTCTCTATAGAAAATTCTTTTACCAAAAATTTTTCTATGGAAAATTTTTTTTATCGAAAAATTTTTCTATAGAAAATTTTTTTACCAAAAATTTTTATATAGAAAATTTTTTTTATCAAAAATTTCTCTATAGAAAATTCTTTTACCAAAAATTTTTCTATAGAAAATTTTTTTTATCAAAAATTTTTCTAAAGAAAATTTTTTTACCAAAAATTTTTATATAGAAAATTTTTTTTATCAAAAATTTTTATATAGAAAATTTTTTGATCAAAAATTTTTCAATTGAAATTTTGTTATCAAACATTTTTATATAGAAAGTTTTTTTATCAAAAATTTGTCTATAGAATTTTTTTTTTCAAAACTTGTCTATTGAAAATTTTTTATCAAAAATTCTTTTATAAAAAATTTTTTTATCAAAAATTTTTTTATAAAAAATCTTTCTATCAAAAATTTTTTTATGAAAAATTTTTCTATCGAAAATTTTTTTATAAAATATTTTTCTATATTTTTATAACAAATTTTTCTATCAAAAAATTTTTTTTTTTTAAATTTTTCCACGAAAATTTTTTTATCGAAAATTTTTCTATAGAAAATTTTTTTATCAAAAATTTTTCTATTAAAACTTTTTTTTTACAATAATTTTTCTATAGAAACTTTTTTATCAACAATTTTTCTGTAGAAGATTTTTTATCAAAAATTTCTCTATAGAAAATTCTTTTACCAAAAATTTTCTATACAAAATCTTTTTTATCAAAAATTTTTGTATAAAACATTTTTTTACCAAAAATTTTTCAATAGAAATTTTGTTATCAAACATTTTTATATAGAAAATTTTTTTATCAAAAATTTTTCTGTAGAAATTTTTGTTATCAAAATTTTTTCTATAGAAAATTTTTTTATTAAAAGTTTTTTATAGAAAATTTTTTGATTAAAATTTTTTTTATAGAAAATTTTTTTTATCAAAAATTTTCCTATAGAAGATTTTTGTATTAAAAATTTTTCTGTAGAAAATTTTCTATCTAAAGTTTTTTTTTGAAAATTTCTTTTATCAAAAATTTTTTATATACAATTTTTTTTATTAAAAATTTTTCTATAAAAAATTTTTTTTATCAAAAATTTTTTTTATCAAAAATTTTTTTATAGAAAATTTTTTTCTTAAGAATTTTCTATAGAAAATTATTTTATCAAAAATTTTTCTATAGAAAATGTTTTTATCAAAAATTTCTCTATAGAAGATTTTTTTTATCAAAAATTTCTCTATAGAAAATTCTGTTACCAAAAATTTTTCTATAGATAACTTTTTTTTAGCAAATTTTTTTTATCAAAAATTTTTGTAGAAAATTTTGTTATGAAAAAGTATGTTTATCTATTTTTTTTTAAATCTACATTTCATTTGAATAATTTTAGTTTCACGAGTTTCATTAATGATCGTGTTAGTTACAAGAATTACAAAAAGTCTTCGGCTCCTGGTGGTATGGCTTCCAATTTCTTATGTTATGTTTGAATGATATACAAAATTGTTTATAAAAATTTGCTAATGATTAAAAATTAGGTAAAAACAATGTTCAAATAAAATTTTCATATACTTTTCATATTAATCATAACATAATAATAAAATTTTGAGAAAAATCAAAAAATTTTCCCTTGAAAAGTTGATAAGAAAAATCTTAATTAAAGCCCCATCATTGTGACAAATAAATAAATAACAAATAATTAAAGTGTCATAATAAAAAACCAGTCAGTCTCAAAGTAAAACTTTAAGTCATTAAACCCCCAGCAGCTCTTAACTAAACCCAGTCCCAAACCCTTCCCCTTTTAAAGAGACACTACAAAGAAAAAACTTTTGTTTGTTTTTTCTTCAGTTTGGGAAACTTTTCATGTGGCGCCCTTTCAAAAATAATGAATATTTAAAAAATTACAAAACAAAGTAAAGAAAAAACCTAAAACAATTGTATACAAAAGAAGACTCAACTCCAAATTAAAGCCATCACTTCAGCCAAAAAGTCAAAAAACAGCAGAAGAAGAAGAAAGAAAGAAAACATCAGCCAAAAACCATTGAAATGACAACAAATTAGTCGCGTGTTTGCCACATGATGATAATGAATATGTTGCAAGTTTAGACAGAAAATAGTAACAAAAACCCCCCCCTCAAACAGAAAACAGATGAAACTAGAAAAATCCGAAAACGAAGACGAAACCCAAGATCTCTTGACATGATCCCCTTGAACATGATTAAAGAAAATTAACAATTTTCTCTAGAAGAGCAAAAAAAAAAACAAGTGCTCGTTTTCAACTGACGAAAAAACTTGCTAACAAAATATGGTGACCAAATTCGTGGCTAATCATAGTAATTATGCGAAAACTGCAAGTTTAAGGTTTTCCAAATTAAAGGTTTTAAGCTTCACACAAAAAAAGTGGATGATGTTGATGATGATGATGACGAAGGGTGAAGGTAACCAGCTGTAACTGACTGACATGCAATTGTCAAATGATAATGGTATGATAATAATCAACGAAAATATGAACAATATTAGGGAAAATGAAATAGCAATTATGAAGATTAACAAATAAATAAGAAATAAATTATTAAATATACAAAATTTTTTAAACTTAAAATTTTTCTATTATATGAAAATTTCATATAAAAACAAGTAAGAGTGTTATATTCGGCTGTGCCGAATCTTATATACCCACCATCAAGTTGTGTTAAATTTAGAAACATATCTCATATATATACGAGGGAGCAGCAAATTCAAAACGTGGACCAAATTGGAAAAAAGTTGTTACGCTAGTTGTCATTGTTGGTAAAATATTTGGAATAACTTCGGTTGCAGTAGCTTTATAGTTCAACATTCAAAAGTATGTAAGTGGTTTCCCTAGTATTTATTTACTTTGAACAAAATTCGTTATCACAAGCGGGTATGGTTTTACATTAATAAGTTGTTAAATACTTTTCCTTTAGCTTAACATTTAGTTAGGATAAAGAAGTTGATAGTAATACGACTGGTCCATATATTTTGTAAGGAGGTCCTAATGCATCTACCATATACAAATCTTAATATGCTGCTTGTACCTCCGAATCTTTTTAATTGTAGATATAAAAAGGGGATGTAATATATATATAAGAATTATAGCCAAATGTTGACCGATTGTAACAAAACTTTACACACTGGTTGGTATTTATGTAAAGCTTATTTTTGCAAAATTTAGTGGCAATAGCTATCACAGTTTCTAATTTAATAGCTTTTAACTGGTCCTTGCTAAATATTTTTTGGTTTCCGGGAGTGTATTTTATATGAGAGTTATAGTCAAATATGGACCGATTCCTATAAAATTTGATATACTGACCAATAGTTGTATAAAACTTCTCTATACTAAATTTAGTCGCCATAGCTATTACAATTGTATTCAATTTATCAGCATTCATGTGTTTCCCGGGGCGGGGTTATATGGGAGCTCTAACTAAATGTGAACCGATTTTGCCCATTTTCAGTATACAACTTTTGTTACATATCAGAAATACTTTTGTAAAATTTTGTCTCTCTAGCTTTTATAGTTAAGGAGCTGTCGCGCTTTTATCTAACGGACAGACGGACATAAACCCCCTTTTCTTTTTGTATTTTTGTGTTTCCGTAAGTTTTTTATACGGGAGCTAGGTCAAATGGTGACCGATTGTGACAAAATTTTGCACACTGGCTGGTATTCACATAAGACTTATTTGTGCTAAATTTGGTGGTCAAAGCTACTACAGTTTATCATTTATTGGCATTTAAGTGAATTTCAGGTGGAATTTAGGCTGTTTCCGTATGTTTTTTATATGGGAGCTATGGTTAAATGTGAACCGATTTCGATGAAATTTTACATGCTGCCTAGTGCTTATGGAAAACTTCTAGATACCAAATTTTGTCATCATAGCTATTATAATTTGTCAGTTATTAGCAAATAAGCGACTAGCCCAGACGAGGTTATACGGGAGCTATGGTCAAATGTTAACCGATTTTGCCCAATTTCAATACCAAAATTTTCTCATAAATGAGGAATGCTTTTGCTAAGTTTCAGTGAGCTAGCTCTTTTCGTTTAGGCGTTATCGTGATTTCAACAGACAGACAGACAGACGGACAGACAGACGGACATCGCTCAATCGTCTTAGAATTTTATAAGGATTCAGAATATATATCGTTTTTGATTTTTGAGCCAATATTAAGGAAATTACAAACGGAATGACAATCTCAATATACCCCCCATTCTTTTTGATGGTGGGTATAAAAAGGGGATGTTATATATATAAGAACTATAGCCAAATGTTGACCGATATTTACAAAATTTTACATACTGGCTGGTATTAATATAAAGTTTATTTGTGCAAAATTTAGTGACCATAGCTGACATAGTTTATAATTTTATAGCTTTTAACTGGCGTTTTTGGCATTTTAGTGGTTACCGGGAGCGGTTTTTATATGAAAGCTATGGTCAAAAGTGGACCGATTCCAATAAAATTTGACATACTAACTGAAAGTTGCATAAAACTTCTCTGTTCTTAATGTAGTAGTCATAGATTTTGAGAATTTTATTAAATTTGTTAGCATAAATGTGATTCCCGAGGCAGGGTTATATGGGAGCTCTTACTAAATGTGAACCGATTTTACCAATTTTTAGCACACAGATTCTATAATATATCGAAAATATTATTGTTAAATTTTTTCTCTCTAGCTTTTGTATTTAAGGAGCTATCGCGCTTTTCTCTGACGGAAAGACGGACACAGACCGTGTTTTCTTATTGTATTTTTGCGTTTCTGTAAGTTTTTTACATGGGAGCTATGGTCAAATAGTAGCCGATTGTAACAAAATTTTGCACACTGGCTGGCATTCATATAAGACTTCCTTTTGTAAAATTTTGTTACTGTAGCCCTTTTCGTTAAGGCGCTATCGAGCTTTTATCTGACGGACAGACGGACATAAACCCCCTTTTCTTTTTGTATTTTTGTGTTTCCGTAAGTTTTTTATATGGGAGCTATGGTCAAATGGTGACCGATTGTGACAAAATTTTGCACACTGGAATTGACATAAGACTTCCTCGTGCTAAATTTAGTGGTTATATCTGTTATAGTTTTAGATTTATTGGCATTTAAGTGTATTTTAGGTGAAATTTTGGCTGTTTCCGTATGTTTTTTGTATGGGAGCTATGACTAAATGTCAACCGATTTTGATGAAATTTTACACGATGCCTAGGGCTTATGCAAAACTTCTATATACCAAACTTTATCATCATAGCTATTATAGTTTGTCATTTATTAGCAAATAAGCGATTAGCATAGGCGAGGTTATACGGGAGCTATGGTCAAATGTTAACCGATTTTGCCCAATTTCAATACCAAAATTTTCTCAGTGATGAAGAATGTTTGTACTAAGTTTCATTGAGCTAGCTCCTTTCGTTTAGGCGTTATCGTGATTTCAACAGACAGACAGACAGACAGACAGACAGACGGACAGACAGACGGACAGACAGACGGACATCGCTCAATCGTCTTAGAATTTCATAAGGATTCAGAATATATATCGTTTTTGATTTTTGGGCCAATATTAAGGAAATTACAAACTGAATGACAATCTCAATATACCCCCCATTCTTTTTGATGGTGGGTATAATAACCAATTTCTGAAAAATTTTCTTATCAAAATAAGAAATTTTTAGGAAATTTTCTGTAAAAATAAGAATTCTTGAAAATTTCCTATAAAAATAGGAAATTTTTTGAAAAGTTTTCTACAAAAATAAGAAATTTTTGAAAAATTTCCTATAAAAATTAGAAATTTTTGAAAAATTTCCTTTAAAAATAAGAAGCTTTTGAGAAATTTCTTAATATAATAAGAAATTTTTAAAAAATTTCCTATGAAAATAAGAAATTTTTGAAAAATTTTGTATAAATATAAGAAATTTTTGAAAACTTTCCTACAAAAATTAGAAATAAGAAATTTTTGAAAAATTTCCTATTAAAATAAAAAAATTTTGAAAAATTTCCTATAAGAAAAATTTTTTTTTAATTTTCCTACAAAAATATGAAATTTTTATGAACTTCCCATAAAAACAAGAATTTCTTAAAAAATTTCCTATAACAACAAGAAACTTTTGAAAAATTTCCTATAAAAACAGGAACTTTTGAAAAAATTACTACAAAAACAAGAAATTTTTGAAAAATTTCCTATAAAAATAAGAAATTTTTGAAAACTTTCCTCCAAAAATAAGAAATTTTTGAAAACTTTCCTATAAAAATAAGAAATTTTTGAAAAATTTCCAATAAAAATAAGAAATTTTTGAAAAATGTCCTTTAAAAATAAGAAATTTTTGAAAAATTTCCTATAAAAATAAGAAATTTTTGAAAAATTTCTTATAAAAATAAGAAATTTTTGAAAAATTTCCTATAAAAATAAGAAGTTTTTGAAAAATTTCCTATAAAAATAAGAAATTTTTGAAAAATTTCCTATAAAAATAAGAAATTTTTGAAAAATTTCCTATAAAAATAAGAAAATTTTGAAAAATTTCCTATAAAAGTAAGAAAATTTTGAAAAATTTCCTATAAAAATAGGAAATTTTTGAAAAATTTGCTATAAAAATAGGAAATTTTTGAAAAATTTCCTTTAAAAATAGGAAATTTTTGAAAAATTTCCTATTTTTATAGGAAATAAAAGTAGGAAATTTTTGAAAAATTTCCTATAAAAATAGGAAATTTTTGAAAAATTTCCTATAAAAATAGGAAATTTTTGAAAAATTTCCTATAAAAATAGGAAATTTTTGAAAACAAAAAAATTATGCAAATTATAGGAAATTTTTGAAAAATTTCCTATAAAAATAGGAAATTTTTGAAAAATTTCCTATAAAAATAGGAAATTTTTGAAAAATTTCCTATAAAAATAGGAAATTTTTGAAAAATTTCCTATAAAAATAGGAAATTTTTGAAAAATTTCCTATAAAAATAGGAAATTTTTGAAAAATTTCCTATAAAAATAGGAAATTTTTGAAAAATTTCCTATAAAAATAGGAAATTTTTGAAAAATTTCCTATAAAAATAGGAAATTTTTGAAAAATTTCCTATAAAAATAGGAAATTTTTGAAAAATTTCCTATAAAAATAGGAAATTTTTGAAAAATTTCCTATAAAAATAGGAAATTTTTGAAAAATTTCCTATAAAAATAGGAAATTTTTGAAAAATTTCCTATAAAAATAAAAAAAATTTTGAAAATTTTCCTATAAAAATAAGAAATTTTTGAAAAACTTCCTATAAAAATAAGAAATTTTTGAATTATTTTCAATAAAAATAAGAAATTTTTGACAAATTTTTTATAAAAATAAGAAATTTTTGAAAAATTTCATATCAAAATAAGAAATTCTTGAAAAATTTCCCATAAAAATAGGTAATTTTTTTAAAAAAATTCTTGTAAAACTAAATTTTTTTTTTAATTTTTATAGGAAATTTTTCAAAAATTTCTTATTTTTATAGGAAATTTTTATATAGGAAATTTTTCAAAAATTTTTCATCTTTATAGGAAATTTTTCAAAAATTTTCTATTTTTTTCATTGAAATTATTTCAAAAATTTCTTATTTTTATAGGAAATTTTTTTTTTAATTTTCTTATGTTTATTGACAATTTTTTTAAAAATTTTCTTGTTTTTACAGGAAATTTTTAAAAAATTTCTTATTTTTATATGAAATCTTTCAAAAATTTATTTTTTTATAGGAAATTTTTCAAAAATTTTCTATTTTTATAGGAAATTTTTCAAAAATTTCCTATTTTTATAAGAAATTTTTCAAAAATTTCCTATTTTTATAGGAAATTTTTCAAAAATTTCCTACTTTTATTTCCTATAAAAATAGGAAATTTTTCAAAAATTTCCTATTTTTAAAGGAAATTTTTCAAAAATTTCCTATTTTTATAGCAAATTTTTCAAAAATTTCCTATTTTTATAGGAAATTTTTCAAAAATTTCCTATTTTTATAGGAAATTTTTCAAAAATTTCCTATTTTTATAGGAAATTTTTCAAAAATTTCCTATTTTTATAGGAAATTTTTCAAAAATTTCCTATTTTTATAGGAAATTTTTCAAAAATTTCCTATTTTGATGGGAAATTTTTCAAAAATTTCCTATTTTTATAGGAAATTTTTCAAAAATTTCCTATTTTTATAGGAAATTTTTCAAAAATTTCCTATTTTTATAGGAAATTTTTCAAAAATTTCCTATTTTTATAGGAAATTTTTCAAAAATTTCCTATTTTTATAGGAAATTTTTCAAAAATTTCCTATTTTTATAGGAAATTTTTCAAAAATTTCCTATTTTTATAGGAAATTTTTCAAAAATTTCCTATTTTTATAGGAAATTTTTCAAAAATTTCCTATTTTTATAGGAAATTTTTCAAAAATTTCCTATTTTTATAGGAAATTTTTCAAAAATTTCCTATTTTTATAGGAAATTTTTCAAAAATTTCCTATTTTTATAGGAAATTTTTCAAAAATTTATAGGAATTTTTTCAAAAATTTCCTATTTTTATAGGAAATTTTTCAAAAATTTCCTATTTTTTTAGGAAATTTTTCAAAAATTTATAGGAAATTTTTCAAAAATTTCCTATTTTTATAGGAAATTTTTCAAAAATTTCCTATTTTTATAGGAAATTTTTCAAAAATTTCCTATTTTTATAGGAAATTTTTCAAAAATTTCCTATTTTTATAGGAAATTTTTCAAAAATTTCCTATTTTTATAGGAAATTTTTCAAAAATTTCCTATTTTTATAGGAAATTTTTCAAAAATTTCCTATTTTTATAGGAAATTTTTCAAAAATTTCCTATTTTTATAGGAAATTTTTCAAAAATTTCCTATTTTTATAGGAAATTTTTCAAAAATTTCCTATTTTTATAGGAAATTTTTCAAAAATTTCCTATTTTTATAGGAAATTTTTCAAAAATTTCCTATTTTTATAGGAAATTTTTCAAAAATTTCCTATTTTTATAGGAAATTTTTCAAAAATTTCCTATTTTTATAGGAAATTTTTCAAAAATTTCCTATTTTTATAGGAAATTTTTCAAAAATTTCCTATTTTTATAGGAAATTTTTCAAAAATTTCCTATTTTTATAGGAAATTTTTCAAAAATTTCCTATTTTTATAGGAAATTTTTCAAAAATTTCCTATTTTTATAGGAAATTTTTCAAAAATTTCCTATTTTTATAGGAAATTTTTCAAAAATTTCCTATTTTTATAGGAAATTTTTCAAAAATTTCCTATTTTTATAGGAAATTTTTCAAAAATTTCCTATTTTTATAGGAAATTTTTCAAAAATTTCCTATTTTTATAGGAAATTTTTCAAAAATTTCCTATTTTTATAGGAAATTTTTCAAAAATTTCCTATTTTTATAGGAAATTTTTCAAAAATTTCCTATTTTTATAGGAAATTTTTCAAAAATTTCCTATTTTTATAGGAAATTTTTCAAAAATTTCCTATTTTTATAGGAAATTTTTCAAAAATTTCCTATAATTTGCATAATTTTTTTGTTTTCAAAAATTTCCTATTTTTATAGGAAATTTTTCAAAAATTTCCTATTTTTTTAGGAAATTTTTCAAAAATTTCCTATTTTTATAGGAAATGTTTCAAAAATTTCCTATTTTTATAGGAAATTTTTCAAAAATTTCCTATTTTTATAGGAAATTTTTCAAAAATTTCCTATTTTTATAGGAAATTTTTCAAAAATTTCCTATTTTTATAGGAAATTTTTCAAAAATTTCCTATTTTTATAGGAAATTTTTCAAAAATTTCCTATTTTTATAGGAAATTTTTCAAAAATTTCCTATTTTTATAGGAAATTTTTCAAAAATTTCCTATTTTTATAGGAAATTTTTCAAAAATTTCCTATTTTTATAGGAAATTTTTCAAAAATTTCCTATTTTTATAGGAAATTTTTTAAACATTTCTTATGTTTTGAGGAATTTTTTTTTAAATTTCTTATTTTTTGAGGAAATTTTTCAAATTTGTCTTATTTTTTAAAGGAAATTTTTAAAAAATTTCTCATTTTTTAAGGGAAATTATGCAAAGATTTTATATTTTTATAGGAATATTTAAATTTATTTAAAATTTTTTTAAAGTGAAAGTTGAGAAAACACAATTTTAAGAAAAATGTTTACATTGGAAAAATTTAATTTTTACAAAATGTAGGTAATAATTTCTAATTAAGCCATAATTCTTTTGTTAAATTTCTAAAACTTAAACCTAGTTTCATATTTGTTGAAAAGTTAGTGGGTGCATAATTTTTTTGTTTAATTTTAAGTTCTATTTTCCAAACTTAACCAGTGACTGTAACTGATATTAATGTTTGTCCATCAATCATTTGGTTTAAAAAGCTTTTTATTATTAATTTTTTCAATTCTATCTGGCCCTCGAGAGGTAATAAATTTTCATAAAATAAAATTTTTTTGCTGCTGTTGGCTCCTAAAACTTACATAAATACTCGTATATTTTCACTTATAATTAAACAATTTGCTCCAGTTCCCACTGAATAATTTAAGCTTTAGAGAAAGAAAGAGTGAGGAAGAGAAAAAGCCGCGATCGCACACTCCGCAGCTTAATGGAAGTTAAGATTTTTCATAAATAAAAGTTGAATTGTGGAAAACGTAAAAGAAAAGGCAAAATGGGCAAAAGTATTTATTTTGTTATTTATTGAACAAAATTTGCTTAAGGCTGTAGGCCATAAACAAATAGCAGCCATTCAAGCCAGGCCAACATGCAGATTCATAATTTTTTTCTAAAGCTTAAAGCCTTACACACTTAAACAATGCACCTGTACCATAAAATGCTTTCAACGAAAAAAATGATCATGAATTGAACTTCATTGAAACAGATGTCCTTAAGGGAGAGCTTAACCAAGAGCGAAAAAGGGCCAAAAGCCTTAAAGTGAGAGTAAGAGTTCAGCAAGATCTTCATAAATATGTGAGAGTAAAAAGTTTAAGCTTTAATTGTTGGTGGTCGATCTCAGTCCTATGAACTTAAATCATAAAATAATCTCTACTCTGCTTCAAACTAGTTCTGACTTTTACCAAATCCTCCAAATTCTAAAAAAAATCCCAGTGTGTTCGTTCATCCTTAAACGTTTGATTTGGAACGTAGAAGAATGTCTGACATATTGAAGATGTTGTTGCCTGATCGTTTGATCGTTTGGTTGCATGGCTCAATCGATCAATTTCGTTCTTTGGGGTGTTGCGTAGATATATTGAATGATTCTCATCATAACAACAAAAATATTATTGACCATAATGAATCGTTTTGGCCCCAGACTTTGACTGAAGGAGTCAAAAAGAAGTCCCAAGAAGCTTCAATGCGAAATAAATGAAATGATCAAGAACCGATTTAAAAAAAAATAAATAAAATAATAAAACTAAAAACATCACTAAAATTAAAAGAAACACCAAAAACCGTATGTTTAACCAACAAAAAAGTAAAGAAACCAAAAATTGGGGTCATGTACGCAAGTCGCACATAGAGAGATGTTTGATGAATGTTGCAGTTGTTATCAAAAATAAAAGTTCGAAGGACAGTGGTTTAAACGCAGCAAAACTTTTTGAAGAATTTTCTATAAAAATAGGAATTTTTTGAAAAATTCCGAATAAAACTATAAAATTTTTGCCAAATTTCCTATAAAAAAATGAAATTTTTGAAAAATTTCCTATAAAAAAAGGAAATTTTTGAAAAATTTCCTATAAAAAAAGGAAATTTTTGAAAAATTTCCTATAAAAAAAGGAAATTTTTTAAAAATTTCCTATAAAAATAGGAAATTTTTAAAAAATTTCCTATAAAAATAAGAAATTTTTAAAAAAATTTCCTATAAAAATAGGAAATTTTTTTAAAATTTCCAATAAAAATAGGAAACTTTTGAAAAATGTCCTTAAAAAAAAAGATGTTTGAAAATTTTCTAATAAAAAAAAAATTAAAATTTTTTCTTAAAAAAATTCTTACAAAAATAAGAAATTTTTGAAAAATTTGTTAAAAAAATAATAAATTTTTGAAACATTTCATTTTAAACTAAGAACATTTTTTAAAATTTTCTATAAAAACAAGAAATTTTTGAGAAATTCCTTTTAAAAATTAAAAAAAAAAATCGTAAAAAAAGAAGAGTTTTTTGAAAATTTTTTTTTATAAAAATAAGAAATTTTTAAAAAATTTTCTATAAAAATACAAAAAAATGAAATTTTTCTATAAAAATAATATATTTTCTATAAAAATGTCTTTGTATCTTAAACTTTTCTATAGAAGTGTCTTTCTTTCGTCAACTTTTCTATAGAAATGTCTTCCTTTCGTCAACTTTTCTACAGAAATGTCTTCCGTTCGTCAACTTTTTTATAGAAATGTCTTCTTCAACTCGTCAACTTTTCTATAGAAAGGTCTTCCTTTCGTAAACTGTTTTAAAGAAAGGTCTTCCTTTCCTCAACTTTTTTATAGAAATGTCTTCCGTTCGTCAATTTTTCTATAGAAATGTCTTCCTTTCGTCAACTTTTCTATCGAAATGTCTTCCTTTCGTCAACTTTTTTTATAGAAATATCTTCCTTTCGTCAACTTTTCAATAGAAATGTTTGTCTTTCGTCAACTTTTCTATAGAAATGTTTGCCTTTTATCAACTTTTCTATAGAAATTTCTTCCTTTCGTTAACTTTTCTATAGAAAAGTCTTCCTTTCGTCAACTTTTCTATAGAAATGTCTTCCTTTCGTCAACTTTTCTATAGAGAAGTCTTCCTTTCGTCAACTTTTCTATAGAGAAGTCTTCCTTTCGTCAACTTTTCTATAAAGAAGTCTTCTTTTCGTCAACTTTCCTATAGAAAAGTCTTCCTTTCGTCAACTTTTCTATAGAAAAGTCTTCCTTTCGTCAACTTTTCTATAGAAAAGTCTTCCTTTCGTCAACTTTTCTATAGAAAAGTCTTCCTTTCGTCAACTTTTCTATAGAAAAGTCTTCCTTTCGTCAACTTTTCTATAGAAAAGCCTTCCTTTCGTCAACTTTTCTATAGAAAAGTCTTCCTTTCGTCAACTTTTCTATAGAAAAGTCTTCCTTTCGTCAACTTTTCTATAGAAAAGTCTTCCTTTCGTCAATTTTTCTATAGAAAAGTCTTCCTTTCGTCAACTTTTCTATAGAAAAGTCTTCCTTTCGTCAACTTTTCTATAGAAAAGTCTTCCTTTCGTCAACTTTTCTATAGAAAAGTCTTCCTTTCGTCAACTTTTCTATAGAAAAGCCTTCCTTTCGTCAACTTTTCTATAGAAAAGTCTTCCTTTCGTCAACTTTTCTATAGAAAAGTCTTCCTTTCGTCAACTTTTCTATAGAAAAGTCTTCCTTTCGTCAACTTTTCTATAGAAAAGTCTTCCTTTCGTCAACTTTTCTATAGAAAAGTCTTCCTTTCGTCAATTTTTCTATAGAAAAGTCTTCCTTTCGTCAACTTTTCTATAGAAAAGTCTTCCTTTCGTCAACTTTTCTATAGAAAAGTCTTCCTTTCGTCAACTTTTCTATAGAAAAGTCTTCCTTTCGTCAACTTTTCTATAGAAAAGTCTTTCTTTCGTCAACTTTTCTATAGAAAAGTCTTCCTTTCGTCAACTTTTCTATAGAAAAGTCTTCATTTCGTCAACTTTTCTATAGAAAAGTCTTCCTTTCGTCAATTTTTCTATAGAAAAGTCTTCCTTTCGTCAACTTTTCTATAGAAAAGTCTTCCTTTCGTCAACTTTTCTATAGAAAAGTCTTCCTTTCGTCAACTTTTCTATAGAAAAGTCTTCCTTTCGTCAACTTTTCTATAGAAAAGTCTTTCTTTCGTCAACTTTTCTATAGAAAAGTCTTCCTTTCGTCAACTTTTCTATAGAAAAGTCTTCATTTCGTCAACTTTTCTATAGAAAAGTCTTCCTTTCGTCAATTTTTCTATAGAAAAGTCTTCCTTTCGTCAACTTTTCTATAGAAATGTCTTCCTTTCGTTAACTTTTCTATAGAAATGTCTTCCGTTCGTCAACTTGTCTACAGGAATGTCTTCCGTTAGTCAACTTTTCTATAGAAATGACTTGTTTTCGTCAACTTTTCTATAGAAATGACTTCGTTTCGTTAACTTTTCTATCGAAATGTCTTCCTTTCGTCAACTTTTGTATAGAAATATCTTCCTTTCGTCAATTTTTCAAAAGAAATTTTTGCCTTTCGTCAACTTTTCTATAGAAATGTTCGCCTTTCATCAACTTTTCTATAGAAATGTTTGCCTTCCGTCAACATTTCTATAGAAATGGTTGCCTTACGTCAGCCTTTCTATACCTTTCGTCAACTTTTCTACAGAAAAGTCTTTCTTTCGTCAATTTTTCTTTAGAAATGTCTTTCTTTCGTCAACTTTTCTATAGAAACGTCTTCATTTCGTCAACTTTTCTATAGAAAAGTCTTCCTTTCGTCAACTTTTCTATAGAAAAGTCTTCCCTATGTCAACTTTTCTATAGAAAAGTCTTCCTTTCGTCAACTTTTCTATAGAAAAGTCTTCCTTTCGTCAAATTTTCAATATAAAAGTTTCCCTTTCGTCAACTTTTCTATAGAAAAGTCTTTCTTTCGTCAACTTTTCTATAGAAGTGTCTTCCTTTCGCCAACTTTTCTATAGGAATGTCTTCCTTTCTTCAACTTTTCTATAGAAATGTCTTCCTTTCTTCAACTTTTCTATACAAAAGTCTTCCTTTCGTCAACTTTTCTATAGAAAAGTCTTTCTTTCGTCAACTTTTCTATAGAAAAGTCTCCCTTTCGTCAACTTTTCTATAGAAAAGTCTTCCTTTCGTCAACTTTTCTATAGAAAAGTCTCCCTTTCGTCAACTTTTCTATAGAAAAGTCTGCCTTTCGTCAACTTTTCTATAGAAAAGTCTGCCTTTCGTCAACTTTTCTATAGAAAAGTCTTCCTTTCGTCAACTTTTCTATAGAAAAGTCTTCCTTTCGTCAACTTTTCTATAGAAAAGTCTTCCTTTCGTCAACTTTTCTATAGAAAAGTCTTCCTTTCGTCAACTTTTCTATAGAAAAGTCTTCCTTTCGTCAACTTTTCTATAGAAAAGTCTTCCTTTCGTCAACTTTTCTATAGAAAAGTCTTCCTTTCGTCAACTTTTCTATAGAAATGTCTTCCTTTCGTTAACTTTTCTATAGAAATGTCTTCCTTTCGTATTTTTTTATAGAAAGGTTTTCTTTTTCTCAACTTTTTTTATAGAAATGTCTTCCGTTCGTCAACTTGTCTACAGAAATGTCTTCCGTTAGTCAACTTTTCTATAGAAATCACTTTCTTTCGTCAACTTTTCTATAGAAATGACTTCCTTTCGTTAACTTTTCTATCGAAATGTCTTCCTTTCGTCAACTTTTGTATAGAAATATCATCCTTTCGTCAATTTTTCAAAAGAAATTTTTGCCTTTCGTCAACTTTTCTATAGAAATGTTCGCCTTTCATCAACTTTTCTATAGAAATGTTTGCCTTCCGTCAACATTTCTATAGAAATGGTTGCCTTACGTCAGCCTTTCTATACCTTTCGCCAACTTTTCTATAGAAATGTCTTCCTTTCGACAACTTTTCTACAGAAAAGTCTTTCTTTTGTCAATTTTTCTTTAGAAATGTCTTTCTTTCGTCAACTTTTCTATAGGAACGTCTTCATTTCGTCAAATTTTCTATAGAAAAGTCTTCCTTTCGTCAAATTTTCTATAGAAATATCTTTTTTTCATAAACTTTTTTATAGAAATATCTATCTCATCAACTTTTGTAGAGAAATGTCTTCCTTTCTTTAACTTTTCTTTAGAAATGTTTTCCTATCCTCAACTTTTCTACAGAAATGTCTTCCTTTCGTCAACTTTTTTATAGAAATGTCTGCATACCGTCAACTTTTCTATACAAATGTCTTGAACTTTTAATATTTTTTTTTTTTAATAAAATTTGATCAAAAATGTTAGCTTAGGAACCACTGTCCAATGCGTGTTACAGATTTTGTCTGTCCTGCTGCTATTTTTTCCAACTTTTTGCGTGCCAATGTTCTTCTTTTGTTTTAAAAGTATCCACTTTAAAGACTCCAAAAGGAAAAAAAACCTGGTGCTGCGGCTGTTGCTGTTATAGTGTGTCGTATTTTTTTAGCATTTTTTTTTTGCAACCAATTTTTTTGGGAAACCTGCTGCATGCAGCACGTAAAAAATATTAAAAAACTGTTGCGTACGTGTTGTGTAGCCAAACAACCAAGACGGACGGCCAGCAAGTCAATAAGAAGAAGTGAATGATACCAAAAAAAAACACAAAAACTGAACAACCAGCACAGGCGGCCCAAGTATCCAAAAATAAGTGGAGAGTTACAAAAAAAAGTAGAATTAAAATAAAAGAACATGTATAATAAATTTGAAATATGCTTTGCGCAAACAGCAACAACTACAACAACAACAATAATTTAAGGAAAAAAATTCTTCAAAAATTAAATGCAACAACAGAAGAACATCTTTCACTCTTTTGGTTAAGTTTGGTCAAGTTAATTTTTAAGTTTTTTTCTGGGTTTTTTTAGTCAAAGATAAACCGAGTTCTTGGTTTTTTAAAAAGTCTGTCCATCCATTCCAGTCCGTCCTTCTGTCGGCTGCAAGTTAAAAGAAGCCATTGCACTTTGCAACATTTGGTGTGTTTTTTTTTTTTGTGTTTGTTGTTTAAATATTTTTGTTTGTCTGCTTGTTGTTGTTGTTTTTGTTGTTGGGCTCGTTAAATGCTCCAAGTCCAAGACAAGCGTGTTTAAGTCTTCTTCAAATATTTTAACTCTTTCCTGTTTATTTACTTTTTTTGTTTAACTTTTTTCCTATTTTTAATATTTTCAAATATTTTGTTAAGTTTTTAATCCTTTGATTTCCTTTTGCCCCCAAAAACCAAAAAATAAATTTCAGGCGCGTGTCTTTGGCTCAAATATTGACTACAAAATCCATAACAAATTTATTAAAACTGGTAGAATTTTATATTTTTATATATTTTTCATCAGTTATCTATACCCTTCACCACCATAGGTGGAAAGGGTATTATAAGTTTGTGTTGATGTTTGTAACGCATAGAAATATTTGTCTTAGACCCACCTTTTAGTATACCAATAGACTTAGAATCACTTTCTGAGTTGATTTAGCGATGTCCGTCCGTCCGTCCGTCCGTCCGTCTGACTGGCTGGACCCCATGTAAACCTTGTAATCAAACTACAGGTCGCAATTCTAAAGATAATTTGATGAAATTTGGCACAGATAATTTTTTTGATAATGGGACCATGGCTATTGAAATTGGTCAAAATCGGTCCATTATTTACGGTACCTCCCATAGGTCCCACTTCCCGGAATTGCTATATTGGCCACAAATATCAATATTTTTTCATGAAATTTAAAACAGATACTGCTTATGTAAACTTAAATCACTGTACCAAATTTCGTTGAAATCGGTCCACATTTGACCATAGCTCCTATACAAACTCTTCTTCAAAAACGCACTAAATGAGACAAAAAATCACTAAAACGCTCGTAAATCTAAAGATAATGAAAATTTTGAGTTTAGTTTTTGCATACATAATTTTTGTAACAACTGTAATCAATTTGCCAAATTTCGAGAAAATCGGTCCACATTTGACCCTAGCTCTCATATAAGTCCAAATGACGGAAACAGGTTGAATATATTCGTTTTGAGAAAATGTTTGTATGATGGCAAAATTTAGCAAATATTTGTCTTTATACAGGAAAAATAACACCTTTGACCTTAGTGGTGAAGGGTATCGTATGGTCGGCTTGACCGACTATAGCGCTTTCTTACTTGTTTTAAAATATTGCCGACATTTATATTTGCTTGACCAACATCATTTAAAGGTTTTCGGACTGGCCACCACAACCTGTTGCTGATTGGTGTCGCCCCAAACACTCAACAAAACCAACAGTCGTCCCCCATTTGCAATCAAAAAAACCTTTAATACACGTGAGCTTAACCCTTTAGTGCCCATTTTTGCCAAAAAAAAAAAAACTTTTTGTAAACAAATTCTTTAATAACTTTCGTTTTTTTGTTAGAAATTCTTATTTTTTATTGGATATAAAAAAAATTTTATTTACAAAATTCCTTCTATAAACCTTTGATAACTTTATTTTTCGTTTAAGAATTAGGGATTCAATCTTCAACAATTTCTTCATCAAAGGGTTAACATTTACACTTCCTCGTTGTTTTTCCCAACTTTTTATTATTGAAAAAAAAAACTTACAAAAAAATGTTGCTATAGTTTTCTAGAAAAATTCCCATTTACAAGTTGTTTAAACTTTATGCAAATTAAAAAGTCAAAAAAAAAAACGAAAACTTAATGCGGGTTCATTTGCGGTATTTTGTTTTCAAAACAAAAAGTTTGTTTTTCAAAATTTTATTGCCAAACCCTCATCTTTTATTACATTTATTTCAAAAAAAAAAACAACTTTTATCAGTTCTTGGCAATTTTCAATTATTTTTATTTTAGGCTTAAAATTGATACCAAAAAAAGGAGCAGGGAAAAACAAATTAACAACAAATAATACCCTTGACACTAAAATTGGCCGGTATAAACTTAATGAAGTAAAAGTTTAAATTGTTTCCAAACTAAAGTAACAATTAAGTAGAAACTAAGAATTTGTATAAATTTTTCAAAAAATTTTAGTTTCAAAGAAAACTTAAATAAAACAAACTTTTAAGAGAAATTTTGAAATTTTTTGTCTTAAGAGAATAAAAATTTGTAAGAGAAAATGTTTAATAAATATAGATTTTGAGAAACTATGTTCTAGTATTTTTCAGTGTCAGCCAGGACTGCCAGATTTGGGGTTTTGGCCCCAAAGTTGGGGATATTCAATCTTCGAAAAGGCGAACAAATTTGATGTGGGGCTTGGGGATTTTGTTGGGGATTCACTCAAATTTGTTGGGGATTTTTTGGGGAAATTTTAACTTGTGAATTTAAAACTTCATATTTTATTAATAAAGGAAAATATTTTTACAATAAAGGATGATTCGTTTCTTGATATTAAAATTGCATCCGATTTTGGGTCAGAATTCGAAAAAGAACTACCAAACTATAATCTGTCAAGAAAGGTAAATGGTAAATGAATAATTTAAATATTTTCAAGCAGCAAATACTTTGACATGCTAAAATGTATAAACCCAATATCTCAACCAAAATTCAGTGAACGAGACCCAGTAAAACTTTTCATTACCAAATAATGAGTTAAACAGTTAAACAGTTAAACTATTGAACACGAACTACTTACTCATTCGCTGTTTAAGTCATTACATTAACATGGGGATGTCATTGGAGGCAAGTACTTACCAATTGCAGAAAAGTAATGACTTGGGTAAGCAATTTGAAAGCAACAACAACAACAGCAACAACTTTTTTGTTGTTGTTTTATTAAAAATATATATTTTTAAACGAAATACAAAATTTTTTTTATGATCCCATGGGGGCTCGAACCCAGACCCTCCGACTGCTAGGCAGAGACTCTTCCACTGAGCTACTTTTAATGTGGAAAACTTAGCAGCTTTTAATTAATATAAACAATTTTTATTTTTAGATCCAAAATCATGTGAAAATAACTTTGTTTTTCCCTGCTTTTTTTTGCTTTGTTGTAATTTTTGGAAAAATATTTTTATACGATTTTTTGTAATTATTTTAAAACTTTTTTAAAATTATTTTAAAACTTAAACAATTTAAATCTTCTTTTTTTTATAAGTTTTTACATAAGATTGACTCTTACTTACTTAAATGTTACAACCTGTTAAGGTCAAAGTCCGAGCATATTTTAGAATTCCATGGATTTCGATCTTGTGCGAATATTCTCCAATTTTATAGGCCAAGCTTTGAAAAATGTTCCTCTACTTGGTCTTTCTATCGAAGTTTCGGACATCCTCCTCTAACATTAGGTAGTGGGACATTTCAATTCTAATTTTATCCTCTTCATTGTATTTTTTTTTCAAGAGAGGGTTACTAGCCCGTAATCCTAACCCATTTTTATCGATCTTATGGGACAACTCTCGGAACATGTTAACTCACAATATTAATGGGTGTTAAACTATCTCCCCGGGTGATACCATGAGGAGGTGTGTATCCACAGTTGAAATGAAGGATGACCCAGATAAGTTGGGCTTACCAAGTTAAGACCAATTAGAATCGTGTTTGGTATTCAACATCCCCTACATAATCAAAATTGACTCATGATGGTATTTTTTCATTAACGTGAGTTAGTTTTACACATTTTTTTTACAGAAGATAATATTTTAGTTCTTAAAATTCAAAAATCATTTAAAAAGACTCTTTTAATAAAATAAAAAAAAACTAAAAAAAATTGTTGCCCTTGGTGGGATTTGAACCGGGGCCATTCAGTTTAAATTACCATCTTAATTACAAATAAGTACTTCTGTAATAACTTATTATTTATTCGGATGGTATGTTGTAGTCGTTACAAGGTAACCAGTTATCAGAGTACTTGCCATTACCAAAGTTTTGCTGGGTTATTATCAATTTCAATTCCATAAATTTTTTCTGATTCAAATTTAAGACTTCATGAGCCAAACTTGACTGGTGTAAAAGTAGACGTATGTATAGTTTTAATCATCTAATTATCAAGAATTTAATGATTCTGAAGTTTATGAAATATTAGATTTATAATATTTTATTATTTCAATTTGTAATGACTGAAAGCATACAGAACTATTTTTATATTAATAAAATCGATCTCTTCATTAAATTGAATAAAAAATGTAAGCAAATACGCTTTTTTATGAATTGGGGATTTTTGGGGCTAAAAATTTTAAATTTTGGGGATGGTGACCAAAAAGTATCTGGCAGCCCTGGTGTCAGCAGTATTAAAGAGTGTTCTAAAAAAAATATGCATTTACTATTTTAGACAAAATTTATCTATAGTGCAAGAAATAATTTATTTTTTGATCAAGTTAGTTTCTATAGATATGTCAGATACTATTATTTTAGAAATTATTAATTTTCAATAGTTATTTCAATCAAAATGGACTGCGAAAAAAAAGTTCGTGAAAATATAATTAAAACTTTAAAAAAAAATCCATCATGGACTTTTAAAAAAATAGCTAAAAATTTGAAAGTTGACCCTCGAACGGTTTCTAATGCCATCAGACGGTATAAGGAAAACCTGAGCATTGAAAGTAAACCTGGATCAGGGAGGAAAAAAGGTCCTACAGATATTGGTAAGGCAAAAGAAGTCGAGCGACTCTTTCGAAGAGCGCCTAACACTTCTTTAAGAAAAGTAGCTCGTACGGTGAAATGTTCTACGAATTTTGCACATAGAGTCAAAGCTTATGCTGGACTGAAGACATACAAAGTCCAAAAGGTTCCAGATCGCAATGCTATAAAGAACTTAGAAACAAAAAAAACTAGCGAAAAAATTGAAGTCTGATTTTATAAAAAAATACACCTGTTGTGTGATGGATGATGAAACATACGTACTGGCAGACTTTTCTCAACTTCCTGGTCAAGATTTTTATGTTGCTGATAAACGGGGCAATGTTCGGAAAGAGTTTCGCACAAAAAAACAAACAAAATTCCCTAAGAAGTTTCTCGTGTGGTAAGTTATTTGCAGTTGTGGCAAAAGAAGTAAAGTATTTGTGGCATCTGGCACAATAAACACAGAAATTTATATAAAGGAGTGCCTACAAAAACGGTTGTTACCCTTTTTAAGAGAGCACAGAGTGACTACATTTTTTTGGCCCGATTTGGCATCATGCCATTATGAAAAAAGGCACTTGAGTAGTACTCAAGGAATAATGTCATTTTTGTACCACGAGAGGCAAATCCACCTAATTGTCCAGAACTTCGGCCTGTGGGAAGGTATTGGGCTCTGGTAAAAAAGGAATTGAAGAACACAGGAAAGATTTCCAAGAACATGTCCGATTTTAAGCGCAGGTGGAACACATGCTCCAAAAAGGTATCAGAAGCAACTGTAAAATCTTCAATGGGAGGGTTTCCGAAAAAAGTCGATAATTTTGCAAAACCCGAGTACTAAGTAAACATTTTAATGCTAAATGATTTTGTATAATATGTCATTATATTTGCGTATTTTGTAGAGTTTTTATATTAAAAGGTTTGATTTTTATTTAAGAAAATCCAACTACAAATTTTATTTAGAGCACTCTTTAATACTAATACTAGCATTAAAATGTTTACTTAGTACTAGGGTTTTGCAAAATTATCGACTTTTTTCGGAAACCCTCCCATTAAAGATTTTACAGTTGCTTCTGATACCTTTTTGGAGCATGTGTTCCACCTGCGCTTAAAATCGGACATGTTCTTGGAAATCTTTCCTGTGTTCTTCAATTCCTTTTTTACCAGAGCCCAATACCTTTCCACAGGCCGAAGTTCTGGACAGTTAGGTGGATTTGCCTCTCGTGGTACAAAAATGACATTATTCTTTGAGTACCAATCAAGTGCCTTTTTTCCATAATGGCATGATGCCAAATCGGGCCAAAAAAATGTAGTCACTCTGTGCTCTCTTAAAAAGGGTAACAACCGTTTTTGTAGGCACTCCTTTATATAAATATCTGTGTTTATTGTGCCAGATGCCACAAATACTTTACTTCTTTTGCCACAACTGAAAATAGCTTGCCACACGAGAAACTTCTTAGGGAATTTCGTTTGTTTTTTTGTGCGAAACTCTTGCCGAACATTGCCCCGTTTATCAGCAACATAAAAATCTTGACCAGGAAGTTGAGAAAAGTCTGCCAGTACGTATGTTTCATCATCCATCACACAACAGGTGTATTTTTTTATAAAATCAGACTTCAATTTTTTCGCTCGTTTTTTTGCTTCTAAGTTCTTTATAGCATTGCGATCTGGAACCTTTTGGACTTTGTATGTCTTCAGTCCAGCATAAGCTTTGACTCTATGTGCAAAATTCGTAGAACATTTCACCGAGCTGCTTTTCTTAATGAAGTGTTAGGCGCTCTTCGAAAGAGTCGCTCGACTTCTTTTGCCTTACCAATATCTGTAGGACCTTTTTTCCTCCCTGATCCAGGTTTTCTTTCAATGCTCAGGTTTTCCTTATACCGTCTGATGGCATTAGAAACCGTTCGAGGGTGAACTTTCAAATTTTTAGCCATTTTTTTAAAAGTCCATGACGGATTTTTTTGAAAAGTTTTAATTATATTTTCACGAACTTTTTTTTCGCAGTCCATTTTGATTGAAATAACTATTGAAAATTAATAATTTCTAAAATAATATCGGGTGTTTTTTATTGAGGTATAGAACTTTAAGTTGGCATCACTTTTTTAACTGGCGGCCATTTTGTCAGCTGTCAAGTGATTAATATTTAGTTTGGTTTGCCATTTCATCATGAACAGGTTGACAAAAGAACAACGCTTGCAAATCGTGCAAATTTATTTCGAAAATAATGGTTCAGTTCGCGAAGTTTACCGCAAGCTCCGTCCATTTTATGGTCGACATAATCGTCCATCAGAGCAATTAATTCGGTTAACCATGGATCGTTTTCGCACTACGTTTACTCTATGTGATAATACGCATCCGCAGCGACGTCGAACAGTGCGCACCGAAGAAACAATTGCCGCTGTAGAGCAAAGTGTTGAAGAGGACCCGAATGAATCGATTCGCCACCGTGCACAGCAATTGGAGCTTTGTCCATCAACTTTATGGAAGATTTTGCGCAAAGATCTTGGCTTGCGACCTTACAAGATCCAGCTTGTGCAAGAATTAAAGCCGCGAGACCATGCAATGCGTCGAGATTTTGGTGTATGGGCCGAAAATGAGATTGATCTCGATGCTGATTTTCATCGCAAAATTTTGTTCAGTGATGAGGCTCATTTTTGGTTGAATGGCTACGTCAACAAGCAAAATTGCCGCATTTGGAGTGAAGAGAATCCACATGAGACCCTTGAGACGCCATTACATCCACAAAAACTGACTGTTTGGTGAGCTCTATGGGCTGGTGGAGTCATTGGGCCATACTTCTTCCGAAATAATGCTGGAGAGTCAGTTACCATAAATGGAGATCGGTATAGAGCCATGATAACCGACTATTTTGTTCCCCAATTGGATGGCATGAATGTGGATGAGTTGTGGTTCCAACAAGACGGCGCTACATGCCACACAGCGCACGTCACAATTGATTTATTGAAGGAAACATTCGATGAGCGCATAATTTCGCTGAATGGACCTGTCAATTGGCCACCAAGATCGTGCGATTTGACACCACTGGATTATTTTCTTTGGGGATATGTGAAGTCGCTCGTCTACGCCAACAAACCAGAAACGTTAGGGTACTTGGAAGCCAACATTCGTGGCGTTATTGCCAACATACGGCCCCATATGCTTGAAAAGGTAGTTGAAAATTGGACCTGTAGAATTGGCTTTATTCCAGCTAGCCGCGGCGGCCACATGCCCGAAATCATATTTAAACATTAATGGCATAAAATTATCCTTCCAATAAAGCCAAATTGATGGACATTAAAACGATTTTCTTGTGTTTTATTTCAATTCGAAGTTCTATACCTCTAAAAAAAACACCCATTAGTATCTGACATATCTATAGAAACTAACTTGATCAAAAAATAAATTATTTCTTGCACTATAGATAAATTTTGTCTAAAATAGTAAATGCATATTTTTTTTAGAAGACTCTTTATAACTTAGAGAATGAACTCCTACATTTCCCTTACAATTGTAACTTCCTGTTGTTGTAAGAATCCTTTTTCCTTAAAAATTTTCTCACAGATCTTAGCAAGACACCCACAACAGAACTCATGATAACTAGAGATTTTGCACTAACTCATACACCTGATCCACTTCCGGAAATCATCAAATAAAAATTTATAATAGTAATGCAAACGAAATTCCCACACTTGAAGAAAAGCACCCTTAAATCAAGAACACAACCTGTTAGACGGATTGAAACAGATTTAAGACAAACATCTCCAAGATGAGATAGATGATGCTCAAATAATGGAAATGGAAATAAACAAAACATATGTAGATATTTATTATTGGCAACAACTTCCGTTCCCAGGATATTTTAATGCTGAAATAAAAAACAACCTTATTTGAAAAAAAATCCTGCGATTTGAGAGGGTGTAGCCAACTGCTGCCAATTAAAAAGTAGCAAAATCCTTGTGAGGTTCAAAAAAGAACAAATCTTTCACTTCAAAACAAAAAAAAAAAAAAGGTTAATCAGAAATAATTGTAAAACAATAAATTTTTAAAATAACGGCAAAAATCCATTTGAACATATGCCTTCAAAAATGTGAGAAAATTTTATAGGCCAAACGATTTTACATTAAACAAAATATTCACACGAAAATGCAAAAAACACTCATATACTTTCTTAAACGACAAGTAGATGTTGCAAGTTCTCAGCCTCAAGAACAACAAGTCCTTCAAACACAGTTAAATATTGAAATCATTATATACGAGTTTATGTTTGAATATCCTTACAAAATAATAAAAATAATCCTTGAAATAAAAATTTCGAAATGTTCTTAAGAAATCCATCTGTTGTTGCACTAAAATATTGAAAATCAAAAAATCATGCAACACCAGCATCTTCAATATTTACGAGGATTTTTAGCAGCCATGAGAAAAATTTCCATCATGCACCTTTCCTTTTCTTTTTTTTTGTCTTCACAGAGTCCTTCTTGTCTTAAAACATGTAGTTTTTGTTTGAAATTTGTATTTCTTCTGTTACAAGGATTTGTTATTTAATTTCTTTCAAAGATTTAATTTTCATGTCTTTTGTGGCACATAAACACTCCTCTACACTCATTCGACTAAGACTTTTCTAGAAGATTTTCCCATAGTCTGTCTAGCTTGAACAAGTAGAAATAGAATATGAAAGAAAAGTACCTGCTGTTATTTTATCTCTACAGTTTTCACATTCCTTAAGTCCTTTCAAATAAATCTCTTGGTATTCCTGTTTCGGTGTATGCATTTTGCATTTTACCATGTCCTTGTGGGAAAATATTTTTTCCAATATTTGTTCCATTATTCTTTTTTGTTCGTATGTCTGTGCATAGATTTTCCAGCAAGTGTCACATAGTTTTTCTGTTGTTGCTTTAGCAACATTTGCATCCTGTTTTTAACAAAAAAAAAGAGATATTGGATTTTTCTATTTTCCTTTTGCCATTTTCAAATCTTTATGTGGGAATATTTTTTTTTTTCAACTTTGTTTTATTTTCATATTTTTTTTTTAAATGCTTGTATGGGAAAATAATTTTTCATTCACCTGCTGCCACTCACTTTCAATTAAATCGGAAGAAATGATCGTGTTTCTTGTACAACAAATGTTTTAGTCTGTTTAAAAGATTTAAGTGAAGGTCATTTTCTTATTATTAATTTGAATTTTAGAGAAAAGTTATCTAACCTTTAAGAAACGATCGTTATAGAATTGAACACTAGCATTACTATTGCAATGATCGTGAGTTCAAATCCCAGTCGTCTCAAGACAACAAAATTAGTATCAGTATTACTATAAGTATCTGTAATGGTATGACTTCAGTATTATTATTAGCAGGCGTAGGCAGCCCATACCACCAGAAGCCGAAGACTTTTTGTAATTTTCGTATATACAATCATTAATAAAATTCCCGAACATTAATAAAACTCCCGAAATTGAGTATTAAAAGCATTCAATTGGGATTTGGAGATTAGAAAAGTCGGTTAATGTCGTTTTGTTAAAGAAAATACAAAAACAAAATATACAAGAAACAAAATCAAAATCAGGGGTCGGCGGAGAACAGAACAAAAAAAAATAGTCTACAGAGTTGACGTTTTTTATAGCTTTAACTAAAATAGGTATTTATTTAATGTGTAGTTCTAAAGTTTTAATAAGAAAAACTTGTCTACTCCATTTGTTTAAATATCTTTATCAAAAATTTTTCTATACAAAATTTTTTCTATGGAAAATTTTTTTTTATCAAAAATGTTTCTATGGAAAATTTTTTTATCAAAAATTTTTCTAAAGAAAATTTTTTTATCAAAAATTTTTCTAAAGAAAATTTTTTTATCAAAAATTTTTCTAAAGAAAATTTTTTTATTAAAATTTTTCTATTGAAAATTTTTTTATCAAAAATTTTTCTATAGAAAATTTTTTAACAAAAATTTTTCTATAGAAAATTTTTTAACAAAAATTTTTCTATAGAAAATTTTTATCAAAAGTTTTTCTATAGAAAATTTTTTTTATCAAAAATATTTCTATAGAAAAAAATTTTTTATAGAAATTTTTTTACCGAAAATTTTTCTATAGAAATATTTTAACCGAAAATTTTTCTATAAAAATTTTTTGACCCAAAATTTTTCTATAAATTTTTTTTTATAAAAATTTTTGACCGAAAATTTTTCTATAAAAATTTTTGACCGAAAATTTTTCTATAAAAATTTTTGACCGAAAATTTTTCTATAAAAATTTTTGACCGAAAATTTTTCTATAAAAATTTTTGACCGAAAATTTTTCTATAAAAATTTTTGACCGAAAATTTTTCTATAAAAATTTTTGACCGAAAATTTTTCTATAAAAAATTTTGACCGAAAATTTTTCTATAAAAAATTTTGACCGAAAATTTTTCTATAAAAAATTTTGACCAAAAATTTTTCTATAAAAATTTTTGACCGAAAATTTTTCTATAAAAATTTTTGACCGAAAATTTTTGTAAAAAAATTTTTTGACCGAAAATTTTTGTAAAAAAATTTTTTGACCAAAAATTTTTCTATTAAAATTTTTTGACTGAAAATGTTTCTATAAAAAATTTTGACCGAAAATTTTTCTATAAAAACTTTTTGACCGATAATTTTTTTTTGAAAATATTTTGAAAATATTTTCTATTAATATTTTTTGATTGAAAGTTTATCTATTAATATTTTTTGACCGAACATTTTTCTATAAAAATTTTTTGACCGAAAATTTTTCTATAAAAATTTTTTGACCGAAAATTTTTCTATAAAAATTTTTTGACCGAAAATTTTTCTACAAAAATTTTTTGACCGAAAATTTTTCTATAAAAATTTTTGACCGAACATTTTTCTATAAAAAATTTTTGTTAAAAAATTTTTGTATAGAAAAATTTTTGTATAGAAAAATTTTTGATAAAAAAATTTTCTATAGAAAAATTTTTCTATAAAAATTTTTTGACTGAAAATGTTTCTATAAAAAATTTTGACCGAAAATTTTTCTATAAAAACTTTTTGACCGATAATTTTTTTTTGAAAATATTTTGAGCGAAAGTTTTTCTATTAATATTTTTTGATTGAAAGTTTATCTATTAATATTTTTTGACCGAAAATATTTCTATAAAAATTTTTTGACCAAAAATTTTTCTATAAAAATTTTTTGACCGAAAATTTTTCTACAAAAATTTTTTGACCGAAAATTTTTCTACAACAATTTTTTGACCGAAAATTTTTCTATAAAAATTTTTTGACCGAAAATTTTTCTATAAAAAATTTTTGTTGAAAAATTTTTGTATAGAAAAATTTTTGATAAAAAAATTTTCTATAGAAAAATTGATTTTGATAAAAAAATTTTCTATAAAAAAAATTTTAGAAAAAAATTTTTCTATAAAAATATTTTTTATCACAAATTTTTCTATAGAAAAATTTTTTATTATAAATTTTTCTATAGAAAATTTGTTTATCAAAAATTTTTCTATAGAAAATTTTTTTATCAAAATCAATTTTTCTATAGAAAATTTTTTTATCAAAAATTTTTCTAAAGAAAATTTTTAACATATAAAATTTTTTTTTATCAAAAATTTTTCTATAAAAAATTTTTTTATCAAAAATTTTTCTATATTTTTCTATCAAAAATTTTTCTATTGAAATCTTTTGACCGGAAAGTTTTTCAACGATATTTTTTATATAAAATTTTTTTGACGGTAAATTTTTCGATAAAAATTTTTTAAGCGAAAATTTTTCTTTAAAAATTTTGACCGAAAATTTTTCTATACAAAAATTATGACCGAAGATTTTTCTATAAAAAAAATTTGACCGAAAATTTTTCTATAAAAAATTTTGAACGAAAATTTTTCTATAAAAAATTTTGACTGAAAATTTTTCTATAAAAAATTTTGACCGAAAATTTTTCTATAAAAAATTTTGACCGAAAATTTTCTATAAAAATTTTTGACCAAAAATTTTTCCATAAAAAAATTTTGACCGAAAATTTATTTATAAAAAAAAATTGACCGAAATTTTTTCTATACAAAAAATTTTGACCGAATATTTTTCTGTATAAAAATTTTTTTGACCAAAAATTTGTCTATAAAAATTTTTTGACCAAAAATTTGTCTATAAAAATTTTTTGACCAAAAACTTTTCTATTAAAATTTTTTGACCAACAATTTTTCTATAAAAATTTTCTTACCAAAATTTTTCTATAAAAATTTTTTTCACCGAAAAATTTTCTATAAAAATTGTTTTCGCCGAAAATTGTTCTATTAAAATTTTTTTACCGAAAAATTTTCTATAAAAATTTTTTGACCGAAAATTTTTCTATAAAACTTTTTTATAAAGATTTTTTGACCGAAAAAAAAAATTTCTATGAAAATTTTTTGATCAAAAATTTTTCTATAAAAAATTTTTTGGTCGAAAATTTTTTGTCCGAAAATTTTTCTATAAAAATTTTTTAACCAAAAATTTTTCTTTAAAAATATTTTTTTTTTATAAAAATATATTGTGACTGAAAATTTTTCTATTAAAATTTGCTATTAAAATAAATTTACCAAAAATGTTTCTATAAAAACGTCCTTGAAAATTTAAGTTAGAATATTCTTTTCTATCATATACAAACAAAATCAGCAGAATAATTTAAACAAATATTAAATGCTTTAAATCAAATTTATTTTTATTTAGCCATATGTACTGGAAGAAGCAACAGTTTCCGCACTAGTACTTAAAGTTTTTGCTTAAAATGTCCTTTTTTCCTACTAAAAAAGGCATCCTTTTTTAGTTTTAGTTGTATTTTCTTTTCCTTTCCATTGCTTTCATAATTTATAGCCCAGAGTACCTACAACAAACGAAATGCTTCATATTTCAAATTGTAATCCATACATACAATGTTTTTTTTAATATCTTCTACCCAAACAAATCCTGGCAGGAAAAAAACGATTCAGAAAAAAAAGCGGAAATGTCCACAAGACCAGCAAAAAGGAAAGAAATACTAAAAACAACAGGAACAAAAATCATAAAAAAATAACTTGAAATGTTTATACAAGTTTCGAAGTAGGAAAAAAACAACCTGCTGCATGTGGCAAGCATAAAACTACTTGCCACAGACAGACGCACACACTTAAAAAAACACTTGAAATTGAGTAAATCCACCAGGACTCTCGAAGGACATACGAAAAACATTAAAAACAACATAAACACACACTTACAGATACTTACACATCCTTCGCATACACTTAAAAAAAACAGCTTTCAAAAGATAGAGACGGAGAGAGAGAGTGAGACAGACGACACTAACAACAAAAAAAACTTAACGTTTTAAACTTGTCCGAATGATAAATGTTTTTTGTTTTGTTGTTTAAGTGTATGAGTTGTTGTTGGTACATAAACATGAAAAATCTACTCTTTGTATGTATTTGCTAAACGTCCTCGTAGTCATGTGAAATTCAAATAAAAACCGGAAGTAGTCTCCAAGTGCAAATAAAGGATCTGTGCAGCGTTTTTATTTCTTTTTTTCCTTTGGAAATGTAATCGCTTGTCTCTGCTGATGATGCGTAGCTGTTTTTTGTAAAAAAAATTTAAATATTTTATTTTTTATCTAACATTTTTTTTTCATTTCTTAAGTAAACGGATGCAGAATACAAGGATTTCCTAGAATTTCCCACGATTTATACGCGCGTTATACACACGTTTCCGTTTATTTTAATTCATATGCTTTTTGCCAGGCGAAACAAACTATGAAAGATAATACTTTTAGCTATATCCTTTAAAGGATAAAAAGGATGAATTTAAATATTTCCTAGAATTTGAATATGTTTTTGGGTATTTCCTTGAAAGTTTTCAAAAAAATTCCAAGAAATTTTTTAAATTTTTGAAGAATTTGAAGACATTTTAAAATATACTTTAGGCAAATTAAAGGAATTGGCTGGAAGATTTGGATTAAGCGTTTGTAGAAAAAATTATTTAAAATCGAAACTCACTGAAGATTTCAATAAAAAAACTGGAGATTTAAATAAAACTTCCAATAATTGAAAGATTTATTAAAATTAACTTTAAATTAAAAATTTATGGAAAACAATGCTTTCCTAAAACCTAATTCAAAATAATTAAAAGATTCAAATTCTTTCTACAAAAAAGTTTTTGAAATAATCCACCTGGTGTCAAAAAAATTCTTCATGTGCCAAAAAATTCTCCTTATGTCAAAAAATTCTACTTAAAGAGTCTCAATGACGCAGTGATTTGTAAAAATAGTGTATGCCTTTTATACACTATTTATACCCTTCACCACCAGGTCCAGTCAGCCAGACGGACGGACGGACGGTCGGACGGACATCGCTAAATCAACTCAGAAAGTGATTCTAAGCCTATTGGTATACTAAAAGGTGGGTCTAAGACAAATATTTCTATGCGTTACAAACATCAGCACAAACTTATGGAAGAAAGGGTATTATAAGTGAGTGGAAAGGGTATTATAAGTTTGTGCTGATGTTTGTAACGCATAGAAATATTTGTCTTAGACCCACCTTTTAGTATACCAATAGGCTTAGAATCACTTTCTGAGTTGATTTAGCGATGTCCGTCCGTCCGTCCGTCCGTCCGTCTGGCTGGCTGGACCCCCATGTAAACCTTGTAATCAAACTACAGGTCGCAATTCTAAAGATAATTTGATGAAATTTGGCGCAGATAATTTTTTTGATAATGGGACCATGGCTATTGAAATTGGTCAAAATCGGTCCATTATTTCTGGTACCTCCCATAGGTCCCACTTCCCGGAATTGCTATATTGGCCACAAATATCAATATTTTTTCATGAAATTTAAAAGAAATACTGCTTATGTCAACTTAAATCACTGTACCAAATTTCGTTGAAATCGGTCCACATTTGACCATAGCTCCCATACAAATTCTTCTTTAAAAACGCACTAAATGAGACAAAAAATCACTAAAACGCTCGTAAATCTAAGGATAATAGAAATTTTGAGTCTATTTTTTGCACACATAATTTTTGCAACAACTGTAATCAATCTGCCAAATTTCGAGATAATCGGTCCACATTTGACCCTAGCTCTCATATAAGTCCAAATGACGGAAACAGGTTGAATATATAAGTTTTGAGAAAATGTTTGTATGATGGCAAAATTTGGCAAATATTTGTCTTTACACAGATACTCTGAAGGCACTTGCGTCAAGAGAACATTATGACAAAGCTCGATATGTACTCGACATTTAGTGTAAATAAATACCGCGTTCCTACTATCTTGATCCGCCTCTTTCAATCGACCAACTTTCCACTGGAGTGTTGGAAAATTCGGGTTTATACACTCTTAGACTGCTTATTATGAATTTCACTTCCTCTTTTAAAATTATGGAATCCACTTCACATATGCCCTGGGTTTGGTTGGCATGTCTTCCTTGTTAATAACATCCACGTTCGCTCCTGACCATATCTGACACTCCTTTCTCAAAGCTTCATAATATAATTCAATAGAATGTTTGTCCCTAAAAGGGATGAGTTTGATTCTGATCAAGAACCAGCCTGGATTGTGACAGAGGGTAGCTGTAACGATAACTTTGAGTTAATAATAAATTTATAAAAAATAAGATTTATTCTCGGAGCTTATTGGGAAAAAACACAAATTCCATAAAATTTATATATTTTTTTAACTCCTCTTAAAATTGTTTTCATTGAGAAAAAAAAAAAACTTTACATTACATTACTTTACATTTTAATTGCGTTTATTATTTAAATACAAATTTTGCTCATTTTTGGTGGTATTATGCGAAAAACTTATACAAACCTTTAATCGTTATACTATAATTTGCCTACTCACCTTTTCACCCTCTCTCTTATCCTGTTAACTCTTCCTACTCTTTCCTACTCTTTGTGCTAATAATAACCATAACTACCTTTTATTTTAATCCTTTTATTTTAATATTTCATTTTTATTTTTTGCATACCAAAATATCCTCTATCCTTAAGCTAACGAGAGAGTTTTTTTGAAACTTTAGAAATGAAAGGGGTTGAAGATAACCCTAAACAGGAAATTAAATACAAAAGGATTTGCACATTATTATTGTTATTATTGTTATTTGTTATATGATTTTTTTTTTAATTTTAATTGTTCTTGTTGTTTTTGGTTTTTTGCTATTTTTAATACCTTTTTTTATGCGATGAATAACAATTTCTTTGTTGTAGGAATAAAAAAAGAAACGTATTTATTCGAGAAGAATAAAAATTGGAAAAATTTGCATGACGTTTTGGAAAAAGAAAGAGTTTTTTTTCTTGGTTTGGAAACATTTTGGCGCCAAATTTTATAAGAAACTAGCTGATTTTACCCGGCGATGCCCGGGTTGGCATTTAAAGTTTTTTACTTATTACTGTGTTACAAGTTTCTTTAAAAATTAACAATTATGAAATATTTTTATTAATTTTTTTAATTGAATCCTTTATTAATGTATTTGGTAAATATTAGGTTAAAACGTTTTCATCTTATCATCCATATTTGTCATTTTTAATATTTGACTTTATGGGAGGGGTCACGCCCACTTGAGATTAAAAAAAATCCAAGCCTATTTTACCCACCGGTCACACACATACAATCAAAATTTTTGAAAAATCCATCATCCATATTTGTCATTTTTAATATATGACTTATATGGGAGGGGTCACGCCCATTTGAGATTTCCAAAAAAAAAAACAAATGTTGCCTATTTTACCCACCGGTTACTCAATATATTTATACTGTAAAAATTAAAGAAAAATCGGTCGGCTCGGTCATCCATATTTGTCATTTTTAATATTTTTCTTATATGGGAGGGGTCACGCCCACTTGAGATTTAAAAAAACTTGCTTATTTTAACCAGCGGTCGCATCTTGCCATACTGTCAAAATTTCAAAAAAATCGGCCCTCTCGGTCATCTATATTTGTAATTTTTAATATATGAGTTATAAGGGAGGGGTCACGCCCATTTGAGATTTCCAAAAAAAAAAATGTTGCCTATTTTACCCACCGGTTACTCAAAATATTTATACTGTAAAAATTAAAGAAAAATCGGTCGGCTCGGTCATCCATATTTGTCATTTTTAATATTTTACTTATATGGGAGGGGTCACGCCTACTTGAGATTTAAAAAAAACTTGCTTATTTTAACCACCGGTCACATCTTACCATACTGTCAAAATTTCAGAAAAATCGGTCCGCTCGGTCATCTATATTTATCATTTTTAATATATAAGTTATATGGGAGGGGTCACGCCCACTTGATATTTCTGAAAAAACCCTTGCCTCTTTTAACCAGCGGTCGCATCTTGCCATACTGTAAAAATTTCAGAAAAATCGGCCCTCTCGATCATCTATATTTGTAATTTTTAATATATGAGTTATATGGGAGGGGTCACGCCCACTTGAGATTTCAAAAAAAAAAAACCTAGCCTATTTTAACCATCGAGCACACCCTACCATACTGTCTAAATTTCAGAAAATCGGGCCGCTCGGTCATTCATATTTGATATTTTTAATATATGAGTTATATAGGAGGGGTCACGCCTACTTGAGATTTCTGAAAAAACTCTAGACTATTTTAACTACCTGTCACACCATACTCCACTGTCTAAATTTCAGAAAAATCGGTCGGTTTAATCATCCATTTTTGTATGTTTTAAAATCGGACTTATATGGGGGGGGGGGTCACGCCCACTTGAGATTTGAAAAAAAAAATCTTGTCTATTTTATCCATCGGTCACACCTTAACATACTGTTAAAGTTTTAGAAAAATCGGGCCTTTCGGTCGCCTATATTTGACAATCATCCATTTTTGTATGTTTTAAAATCTGACTTATATGGGGGGGGGGTCACGCCCACTTGAGATTTGAAAAAATAAAATCTGGTCTATTTTATCCATCGGTCACACCTTAACATACTGTCAAAGTTTCAGAAAAATCGGGCCTCTCGGTCGCCTATATTTGTCATTTTTAATATATGTGTTATATGGAAGGGGTCACGCCCACTTGAGATTTCGAAAAAAAAAATTAGCCTATAGTCACCACCGGCCACACAATACTACACTGTCAAAATTTCAGAAAAATCGGTCCGCTAGTTTCGGAGATTCTTCCCAACAAACAACATACAAACAGACGTGGACATTTTTTTATAGATATAGAAGAAGATAGAAAAAAAAGAAGATAAAAGATAGAAGATAGAAGAAGAAGATAAAATAAGATGATAGAAGATTAATCATCACATGGTTTTCGTTTACCAAAAAGTTGCTAAATATTGAAAAATGGGAATTGAATATTTCTGAAAATATTCAAAATTACATGAGGAAACACTTACTTACAGCCTGTTTTTGAAACTACAATTTTTTCAAATTGTACGTCAACTTACGAAAAAATTGAATTTTTGGTTTTTGAAAATTTTTTTTGAGTGAAACGAGAAAAAGCTTTTAAAATTTTGGTTCGTAAATGAAATGTATAGACGAAAGTAAATGTCAAATCAGGCAATTAAAAAATTCGAATCGCCTGGGAAACAAAAAAAAACAGTTATCTAATTTTTTTTGTTTAGGACCTGAACACAATGCAATGCATTGTGTTGAAACTAGGAAAAGGTTGTGGGAGGGGGAAAAGGTTGTGGGAGGGGGAATAGGTAGTGTTTATGGACATTTGATTTAAACGTCCCTATATTGCAACTGGTTGGAAAAACTTCTGCGGGAAGCAAATTCTACATACGAACTGTACTGCTAGTGTATCGTCTATCTGTAGAGTATCGTCTGTCTACTGGTCAATCGACTACGAAAAGATGTTCTCTAACAGATAGACGTGTATTGCGTATGAAAGTTCATGTATCGAGAACGAGTTTCCTGATTTTCTTAGACCACATTCCAAAGTAGTAACAATATAACCGGTACGCAATTCATGTTTCGGAATGGGGTCTATGTAAGAGTGCAAGAAAGGGCGAAAGTGCTTATTTATGACAGCAGGGTATCCAACTCTATTGAACCACTGGAGTGTCACACTTTTCTATCGTTTTTACTTCGGAATGTGCCCTAACTTAAATCTTCTTACGCAATACATGTCTCAGAATAGGGTCTTTGTAAGAGCTACTCGACCGAGTATAGGAAAGGGTGAACGAGCTCGTCGGTATGCAACTCTATTGAGCCAATGAACATCATTGAAAAAATGTTTAATTTAATTTTGAAAAAAAAAAAAATAATTTTTTTTATTTTTTGTTTTTATTTATTTTTGATTTTATTTAATTTCAGGGTTAACATCATTTTACAAAAGTCTTAAGTTTTACAGGAAAAGCTTTCATAAAAGTAATAAAATATTGCATGGCAATACTATTATTTGATATTTCATTACGAAGCTTTTACTTCCAAACGAAAAAAGAAAATGAACTCAATTTAGAGCTTAATCGTTAGGCTAGTATTCGATTGCCTTCTAACGTATGACAGTTTTGTGAACAGGCTGTTACTGTAGGAAAAAATTCTAAATGGCCAAATCCTGCGTGACGGACGATACATTTGTACGGATTTTGTTGTACTTAAATGTATCCCATTGCTGTTCTACACTAGATACCTTTGCACAGATTTCAGAGAATACTAGGCCATCGATTGTGCTATCGAATGGCATTTGTTAAATTACATACTTCTTTTGGAGGAAAAAGATATTCGCCTTTAAAGTGCTGTGACGGACGCTACAAAAAATGGAAGTGACTTTTTTTTTAACACGTGTTTCTGCAATTTTCATCAAATTGGTCATAGTAATAAAAAAAGTTGTAAATACACTAAAGATAGAGGAAAATCAGAGGATTACAAGACAGCTTTTATAAAATATTTTAAAGTTTCCAGTTTCACCAAAAATCCATAAATGTACTGTTGCGGACGCTACGTGACGGACGATACAGTTTTTACTTGAATGTTTTTAATTAGGAAAAAATTCATATTTCATATTTTTTTTAAGGATTCGTTAATCAGTGAAAATAATGGTTTTATTTGTTCCCGAATTTCATCTCCTTCCTTTTCATGTTCGCGGTTAAAATGTGATTTTTGGGCACAATTTAATATTTCACAACACGGCTACATACATATCGCACTTGTTCAACAAGAGGGTATAAACTCAAAATTTTAAAATTTTCACTTTTTGAAAGAAATTGATGTGTAGTAGTCTTATCTACCCACTGTAAAAATTTGACATAATTTTCACTTTAATTTCATCGAAAAAACTACAGTTTTACCCCTCTTCCTTATATGAAAGTAGTAGTAAAATGAAATAGTTTTCTACTGAAAATTTAAAAATTTTGAGTTGATACCCTCTTGTTGATCAAGTGCGATATATATATATTTAAAGTTTTTCACTTTTTACATCTTATTTTTCGTCCCAAGAATGCTGCGGCTGGCTGTTAGAGTGTCCCAAAAATAAAAAAAAATCAAATTTCGAAAGCATCAAATTTGTCCCACTGTATATTTTTTTAACACCTAATATCTTAAATTTAATCTGTGGAGATAGACAGTGTTATTGCTTTATGAATACGACAGACATGTGTTCATAAATATTGTATATAATAAATATCATTTCATAAAAAAATATACACTGTGACGGACGCTACACACATTCCTATGCATATTATTCTTTAAAATGCTATATTAACATCTATATATTTATACCCTTCACCACCATAGGTGGAAAGGGTATTATAAGTTTGTGCTGATGTATGTAACGCATAGAAATATTTGTCTTAGACCCACCTTTTAGTATACCAATAGACTTAGAATCACTTTCTGAGTCGATTTAGCGATGTCCGTCCGACCGTTCGTCCGTCTGGCTGGCTGTACCCCCATGTAAACCTTGTAATCAAACTACAGGTCGCAATTCTAAAGATAATTTGATGAAATTTGGCACAGATAATTTTTTTGATAATGGGACCATGGCTATTGAAATTCGTCAAAATCGGTCCATTATTTATGGTACCTCCCTGTACCAAATTTCGTTAAAATCGGTCCACATTTGACCATAGCTCCTATACAAATTCTTCTTTAAAAACGCACTAAATGAGACAAAAAATCACTAAAACGCTCGTAAATCTAAAGATAATGGAAATTTTGAGTCTTATTTTTGCATACATAATTTTTGTAACTGTAATCAATCTGCCAAATTTCGAGATAATCGGTCCACATTTGACCCTAGCTCTCATATAAGTCCAAATGACGGAAACAGGTTGAATATATAAGTTTTGAGAAAATGTTTGTATGATGGCAAAATTTAGCAAATATTTGTCTTTACACAGGAAAAATAACACCTTTGACCTTAGTGGTGAAGGGTATCGTATGGTCGGCTTGACCGACTATAGCGCTTTCTTACTTGTTTTAGCCTAATGTTAAGCAAACTATAAGTTCAATTGGAGAAACAAGAAAAATTACACTAGTCAAATTAAAAAAAAAACTTTATTTCTGTGACGGACGCTACACATTGTGAGCTTTTTTTGCTTAAGGTTATTTATTATATTTATTTCGAAAATAATGGTTCAGTTCGCGAAGTTTACCGCAAGCTCCGTCCATTTTATGGTCGACATAATCGTCCATCAGAGCAATTAATTCGGTTAACCATGGATCGTTTTCGCACTACGTTTACTCTATGTGATAATACGCATCCGCAGCGACGTCGAACAGTGCGCACCGAAGAAACAATTGCCGCTGTAGAGCAAAGTGTTGAAGAGGACCCGAATGAATCGATTCGCCACCGTGCACAGCAATTGGAGCTTTGTCCATCAACTTTATGGAAGATTTTGCGCAAAGATCTTTGCTTGCGACCTTACAAGATCCAGCTTGTGCAAGAATTAAAGCCGCGAGACCATGCAATGCGTCGTGATTTTGGTGTATGGGCCGAAAATGAGATTGATCTCGATGCTGATTTTCATCGCAAAATTTTGTTCAGTGATGAGGCTCATTTTTGGTTGAATGGCTACGTCAACAAGCAAAATTGCCGCATTTGGAGTGAAGAGAATCCACATGAGACCCTTGAGACGCCATTACATCCACAAAAACTGACTGTTTGGTGTGCTCTATGGGCTGGTGGAGTCATTGGGCCATACTTCTTCCGAAATAATGCTGGAGAGTCAGTTACCATAAATGGAGACCGGTATAGAGCCATGATAACCGACTATTTTGTTCCCCAATTGGATGGCATGAATGTGGATGAGTTGTGATTCTAACAAGACGGCGCTACATGCCACACAGCGCACGTTACAATTGATTTATTGAAGGAAACATTCGATGAGCGCATAATTTCGCGGATTGGACCTGTCAATTGGCCACCAAGATCGTGCGATTTGACACCACTGGATTATTTTCTTTGGGGATATGTGAAGTCGCTCGTCTACGCCAACAAACCAGAAACGTTAGGGTACTTGGAAGCCAACATTCGTGGCGTTATTGCCAACATACGGCCCCATATGCTCGAAAAAGTTGTTGAAAATTGGACCTGTAGAATTGGCTTTATTCGAGCCAGCCGCGGCGGCCACATGCCCGAAATCATATTTAAACATTAATGGCATAAAATTATCCTTCCAATAAAGCCAAATTGATGGACATTAAAACGATTTTCTTGTATTTTATTTCAATTCGAAGTTCTATACCTCTAAAAAAAACACCCATTATGTGTGTGCAAAATTTCAGGTTGAAACCTCAAATAGTTAGCAAGTTATGAAGAATACTATATTATAGTTATATTAATTCCAGACTATTTGCAACGGACTGTGAACTTGTCTACTATAAAAAATTTTCATTTACTATATAAATTTGCAAATGCTACGTTGCTAGACAATTTGCAAGGGATTGTGAATTGGCCTAATATAACAGTAAAATTTTGATATCATTCAGACAACATATACCTACTTATGTCTCGTATAATTTAAATTATTTAACCCATATATTATTTAAGTTGCAGACACAATTAGACTTTTTCAAATCAAATTCGCACATTAAATTTATAAAATCTTAGTTTATCAATACACATCACGCACTTCAAATGTTAAATCTTTCAAACAGACAATAACAGTTTATTCTTCTGTTAGGATTCGAAATAAATTTAACATGACCTAAACTTAAAAATTTTCCCATGTTAATTTTACATTGGGAATTTTTGCGGAATGTGAAAAAGATAAAGTTTACAGCATATTTTAGATGATTTCTGGTTCCAATGACCGATTTTAGTAGAAATTTAAAGACGTAGTATTAACTGTGATGTAGGGGATGTTGGATAACAAGGAACGGTTCTGATTAGTCTGAACTTTGTAAGCACAGACTTATCTTGGTTATCCATCATCTTAACTTCGGGCACTTACCTTTTTGTGGTATCAACCGGGGAACTAAGTTTATGAGCTAACATATGCCGCGAGTTCTACCTTAAGAACAATTAAAACAAATAAGAAAAGCTATAGTCGGTCAAGCTCGACTATATCATACCCTTCACTACAAAGGTTAAATATGGTCCAACAATTAAACAAGTATTCCTTAAGTCTTAGAGACTACATACATACACTCTACTGTCTGCTATTTTTTTTAAAAATTTCGAGATTTATGTCATTTCCGGCTAAGGGCTTGATATACGAGCTAGGGTCAATTGTGGACCGATTGTTACCAAATTTTGGTTATATGTTTATATTTACAAAAAAATTTATTTGTGCAAAGTTTTAGTAATCTTGGTCTATGAAATTGGAGAATATGCGAACAAGATCAAAACACGCGGATTTTCACTTAATGTTACAAGAGAAGGACAGAAACTTTAATAGAAAGGCCAAGTAGAGCAACATCTTGCAAAGCTTGGCCTATGACATTGGAGAATATGCGAACAAGATTGAAGTGCATGGATTTCTGAAATGTTGACCTTAACTGGTTGTAAATATAGGCATATAAAGGGTGGTTAAATTGTAAGGGCCGATGTTGAATGTGAATCACACCTAAACGCCAAGTTTTTTTCCGAATTTTATTTGACATTTCTCTATTTCAGACTTACTCAATTTGAGCCATGGAGAGATACATAATCCAACGACGTGTTAAAGTTACCCAGACTTATTATGAAAATGGGCGTTCAAATCAAAATGCATATCGTGCACTTCGTGATTTTTTTGGTCAATTTGATCGTCCAAATGTGCGTACAATCGCAAAAATCGTTGAAAAATTCGAGCAAACCGGGTCTGTAGAAGATGTGGGAACACCAGTGCATGCTTGTATAGCTCGTACTGCTGAAAATATTGCTGCTGTTCGCGATAGTGTGGCTGAAGAGCCGTCCACCTCAACTCGTCGTCGTGCCCAACAATTGCACCTCTCACGCTCGTCGTTGATGAACATTATGCATAAAGACTTGCATTTACACGCTTACAAGGTGCAATTGGCTCAAGAACTAAAGCCTCTTGACCATTCCAAACGTCGTGAATGGGCAGAATGGTGGCAAGAAATGGCAACAGTGGATGATCAATTTTCGAAGAAAATCATCTTCAGTGATGAGGCACATTTTTACCTCAGTGGATTCGTCAATAAACAGAATTGCCGCATTTGGGCGAATGAGAATCCAGGAGTGATTGTCGAAAAACCAATGCACCCACAAAGAGTGACTGTTTAGTGCGTTTTATGGGCTGGCGACATCATCGGGCCGTATTTCTTCCAAAATGAGGACGGTCAGGCAGTTACTGTGAATGGTGTTCGCTATCGTGAGATGATAACGAACTTTTTATGGCTCGAATTGGAAGATATGGATGTGGACGATATGTGGTTTCAGCAGGACGGTGCCACCTGCCACACAGCTAACGAAACAATGGCTCTTTTGCGCAACAAATTCAATGGCCGTGTTATCTCACGTAATGGCGATGTTGATTTGACATCGTTGGACTTTTTTCTTTGGGGTTATTTGAAAGAAAAGGTGTACGTCGATAAGCCAGCAACAATTCAAGAGCTAAAGGATGAGATAATTCGGCACATTAACGGCATAGAACCTCCATTATGCCTCAGGGTCATCGAAAATTTGGACCATCGGATGGAGGTGTGCCGCCGTGGTCGCAGCGCCCATTTGGCCAATATTTTGTTCCGTACATAATTGAGTAATACCAATATATCATAATAAAATAAAATTACAATAATTTTCTAAATAGTTTGTATTTTATTCAAAATCAACATCGACCCTTGATGAAATTTAACCACCCGATATAATGACAGTTTTTGCAGAAAATCCAATCAGACGCAATCGGTTACATTTAGACCTTGATCAGAACTCCAACCTGAAATGGCTTATATTAACATAAATCTTGGAAAATTCTTCGTACGGTTCTAAAAGAACATGAATGTCGGTCAATATTTGATGTCGGTCTATATTTGACATCAGAAACACTTCCTGAGTCCATTTAACGTAGAAATTTCGGGCATAAATTCATAGAATTTTTTGTTGTTGTGGAGATATTACATTTCAATTGGTTAAAAACGGGCTATAACTACCTAACTATACCTAAGAAAAGGTTTGTTAATGAAGACCTTGAATGATTAGGAGCATATTAGACCGGGATCTACGGTCTATATTTGAAACCGGTGTCGGGTTTTGCGTGGTCAGGCTTAAAAAACTTAATTTTTCTCTTACTTAAATTTATCACATTTCTCAGAAAATCTTTAAAAATTCATAGACTTAATTAAAAGGTTCTAGAAAAATGTTCGTAATGATTAAGAATTTTTATTTTCAGTTCCTTAAAAATTAAAAGAAATTTTTAAAATGAAAAACTAAATTCCTCCTACAAATTTCTACCTACAAAAAATTTTCTTGAAAAAAAAAAGTAAAAAAATTTCTTAATTTAATCCTTGAGTGAAAATACTTTAGAAAATTTTAAATGAGTCTAAAAGAAAATCTCAAGAAAAACCAAATCAGGGGAAATTATGGAAAAAAAAACTCAAGGAAAAATTTAAAAGGAATAAAACTATGAAAATAGAAGACAAAAGCACAGCCGGCTTAAGTAAAAGCAACAAATAACAAGGAAAAACAATTAATTTTCCAATCCACACATTTAATTGCAAAAGCACAAGCAACAACAAAAGTATAAGGAAAAAGCAAAGACAATTCATTTTTAAAGGAAAAAGCAAGAAATGAATAAAATCCACAAGCAAAGGCAAACAAAGAGCAAGAGAGAGTGAGAGGAAATAGAAGGAGTAGTAAAGAGCAAGAGAGAGCAAGAGCTAAAAACAAAAGCAAATTTGAGCATAAAAGAGAGTGAAAATAAAAGTTAAGCTCTTTTAAAAGAGCATAAAAGAAAAACATCTGCTTTTTGGAGGAATAGACGAAAAAGTAAGAGTAAAAGGGAGATTTATATATGAAAGAGGTTAGGCTATCTCTTTTCTTTGTTGGGAGTTAAAGGCAAAGTGCATTTTTGAGTTTATGAATGAGCGCATCTTTTGCTTCTTCTGTTGCTTCTATAGTTTTTGTTGTAATGCATTTTTCAAAGGGAAAATAAACATGTTTTAACATTTTATTGTGGCCGAGCAGCGTCAACAGAACTTTTGAAAGCGGCAGTTTTAAATTGTAGCTTGTGTGGTAAACGTCGTCGGGTCGTGAAGCCACTAAAGAAGAAAAAAAAGATATTGAAAATATATTTTTTAAGAGAAGAAAAATATATTTAAGATTGAAAAAATTATACAAAGTTTAAATTTATTACTACAAAAAAAAAAAGATAAACAAATTTTTCATTTAATAAAAATATAAGAGAAAAATTTTTTATTTCCAAAAAAAATCTGAAAAGAAAAATTCTTTAAAAAAGTGTAAATTTTGAAAGTTAAAAAAAAACATTTGAATTTTGAAAATTAAAAAAGAAAAAACTTAGAAGAATTTATAAAAATTAAAAGCATTCCCTTAAAAAAAAAATAAAAGTATTCAAATTAAAAAAAAGAAACTTTAAATAAAAAAACGTGCTTTTTATTAAATAAAAGTTTAATTAAAAAAAACACAATTTAAGAGAAAATTAAAAAAAATTTTTGACAATTGTAATTTTTGAAAACCGTTATTTTTTTTTACAAAAAAAAGTGAGAATTTTGAAAAAAGAAACAAATTACAAAATGTCAAAAAACATGTGCTGTTTAAAATTCAAATTAAAATAATTTAAAATAACTTTACAAATATTGTTTTTAAAACAAATACTTCAAAAAAATGATTATTTAATAAAATAAGTAAAAAAAATTTTACTTAAATTATAACCTTAAAATAAAAAAATTTCATTTATAAAAAAATTAACTCAAAACAAAATTGGACTCTTAAAAAAAAACACCAAAAGATTTGAAATTCAAAACTTTTTTACTACTTTTTTGGTTACAAAAAAGTAGCAGCTTTTTCTTACTCAAAAAAAAAAAAAGAAAATTTTCACGAAAGATTTTGGAAAAACACGGATTACTAAAGTTTTTCCCAACTCTTGGCTGTCCATCATCTGTCACATCCATCCAACCCATTTTCAAAACCAAATTTCCCTTAAGAACTCAAAACTCGGAAATTAAACAATTTATACAAAATGCATTGGATTAAATTAATGTTATGCGCTTTTGTGGCCTTAACTCTGATCGTAGAAGAGGTAAGTTTTAAAACTGAAAAATGAATTCAAAACTTTTCTTAAATTATCAAAATCTTGGGAATTCAAACTTTCAAATTTTGAATTGAAAACTTCCAGATTGATTCAAAATTGACTTATAAGTTTGCAAATTTACTTAGAATTTTCAAAACTGTAAGGCAATTTTCAAAATTGTAAGGCAATTTTCAAAATTGTAATGAAATTTTCAAAATTGTAATAATTTTTCAGATTCTAATACAAATTATAAAATTGTAATAGGTATAATGAAATATTCAAAATTGTAATGAAATTTCCAAAATTGTAATGCAATTTTCAAAATTGTAATGCAATTTTCAAAACTGTATTGAAATTTTCAAAATTATAAAGACAATTTTCAAAATTGTTAAACAATTTTCAAAATTGCACAACAATTTTTAAAATTGTAATGAAATTTACAAAAATGTAATGCAATTTTCAAAATTGTAATAAAATTTTCTAAATTGTAAAGCAATTTTCAAAATTGTAATGCAATTTTCAAAATTGTAATGAATTTTTAAAATTGTATTGCAGTTCTCAAAATTGTAATGCAATTTACAAAATTGTAATGTAATTTTCAAAATTGTAATGAAAGTTTAAGATTTTCAAATTGTAAAGACAATTTTCAAAGTTGTAATGCAATTTTTAAAATTGTTAAGCAATTTTCAAAATTATAAGGCCCTTTTCAAGATTTGTAAAGCAATTTTTAAAATTGTAATACAATTTTCAAAATATTAATAAAATTTTGAAAATTATAATGCCATTTTCAAAATTGTAATGCAATTTTTAAATTTTCATATTTGTATTATAATGAAATATTTTTTAAATAGTAATTAAAATTTCAATATTATAATGCAAATATCAAAATTGTAATACACAATTTCTTATCAAAATTGTAATAAAATTTTCGAAATTATGAAAATTAATAAAAATTGTAATAACATTTTCATTATTGCTTCAAAAATCGAAAAATTGTAATGAATATAAATGAAAATATCAAAACTATTATCTTAAAACTTAAAAAATTTTCTTTCAAACTTTCAAAATTTCTTTAAAATTTTCAAAATTTTGTTAAAATTTTCGAAATTTCTTACAATTTTTCGAAATTTTAAGGAAAACTATTAAAATTTCTTAAAAAGTTGTTAAAATTTTCAAAATTTTATTAAAATTTTTGTTAACAAAATTCAATACAATTTTTCAAAACTTTATAACTTGAACTATTTTCTTTCATTTTTCAAACCATTTTCATATTTTTTCTTTTTCATTCAAAAATTTTATTTTCTAACATTTTTGTGTAACATTTGTTAGGAAGATCAGGTTTCAAATTTATTTTTTAACCAGATCATTTCCAATATCTGTTATTATTTTTTCTTTTGTCTTATATTTTTTCAACAACATTTCAAAATCCACCACCTTTATTTCATGTTTTTTGACCGTTTCACTTCATTTCTTGTTACGAAAAACGTGCCGAAATGGGGTGTTTTTTTTTTCGAAATGTGGAGGGTTTTTTTGGTTGACTAAAAGGCACATGTGTTTAGATTTTTTGTAGTATAGGTAGTATCAAAAAAATTTTGAAAAACAACCTGTAATTAACCTCAAAAATAATATAAGGTTGAATATGTTTTTGCTTAATTTAGTGGTTTTGAAAAGAAATTTTGAAATAAAAATTTCAATATTTTTGATGAATATTAAGATTTTTGATTTTTTTGACTTAAATTTTTTAAAACAAATCTTGAAATTTTCTTACTTTTTCTACTTTTATTAAAGAAACCTTTGATTTTACTAAATTGAATATTTTAAAATTTTTAAAAAATTTTTGTAATTCAAAAGATATTTTACTTTTAAAAATAATTTTTTCGAAAAAAAAACTTTCAGACCTTTAAAATTTTTTTATATTGCAAAAATTTAATTTTTTAATTTTTTTCTTTTTTATTTAAAAAGAACAACAATTTTATCAATTTCAGTTGATTTTTTTTTTTAATTTGATTTTCCAAAAGTTTTTTAATTAAAGAAAAAACTTAAAAAAAAATTTCTGAGGAACCTTTTAAAATTTTTTTTTAAATCTTGAATTTTTCAATTATTCTAGAATTTTTCAATTTTTTTCTTTATTATTTAAAAAGTAGACACATTTTATCAATTTCAAGTTTTAAATTTTTTTTCAAAAATTTCAGTTTTCAAAAGTTGTTTAACTTTTAAAAATAACTTTTTTCGAAAAAATTTACTAAAGAAACTTTCAAGATTTTCTATTTCAAAAAAAAAAATATTCTTTAGACCTTTAAAAGAAAATTTTTACATTGCAAATCTTGAATTTTTTCAAACATTCTTGAAATTTTCATTTTTTTTCTTTTTTATTCAAAAAGTAGACAAATTTTAACAATTTCATATTTTTTAAATTTTGTTCACAAATTTTATTTTTAATTTTTAGAATTTTAGATAAAATTTTTTAGAAAAAATTTTTCGAAAGAATCTTTCAAGACTTTTAATATTAAAAAAAATCTTCAGACCTTTTAAAAAATTTTATATTACAAATCTTGGATATTTTCAAACATTCTTGAATTTTTTAATTTTTTTTCTTTTTTATTTAAAAAGTAGATACATTTTTTTTTAATTTTGTTATTCAGAAGTTATTTTACTTTTAGAAATAACTTCTTAAAAAAAAGTTTACTAAAGAATTTTTCAAGACTTTTACTATCCAAAAAAAATCAGATCTTTAAAAAAATGTTTATATTGCAAATCTTGAATTTTTTTTAAAAATTATTGAAATTTTCAAAAATTTTCTTTTTTATTTAGAAAGTAGACATATTTTAACAATTTCAATTTTTAAATTTTTTTCAAAAATTTCATTTTTCAAAAGTTATTTTACTTTTAGAAAAAACTTTTTCAAAACAAATTTTCTAAAGAATCTTTCAAGACTTTTAATGTTCAAAAAAAAAATCTTTAGACCTTTAAAAAAATTTTACATTGCAAATCTTGAATTTTTCAAAAATTTTCTTTTTTATTCAAAAAGTAGACAAACTTTATCAATTTCAATTTTAAAAATTTTTTCTAAAAATTGTATTTTTCAAAAGTTATTTAACTTTTAGAAATAACTTTTTTAAAAAAAGTTTACTAAATAACTTTTAAGACTTACTATTCAAAAACAAAAAAAAAAAATGATCTTTAAAAATTTTTTTGTATTGCAAATCTTGAATTTTTCAAAAATTTTCTTTTTTATTCAAAAAGTAGATACATTTTGTGAATTTCAATTTTTAAATTTTATTCCAAAAATTTAATTTTTCAAAAGTTATTTTACTTTTTCAAAAAATACCTATTCATAAAAATTCATTAAAAATTTTTTTTATATTGTAAATCTTGAATTTTTCAAAAATTTTATTTTTTATTTAGGAAGTATTCAAATTTTACTAAATTCAATTTTTAAAATTTTTTCCAAAAATTTTATGGTTCAAAAGTTTTTTAAGTTTTAGAAATAACTTTTTTGAAAAAATTTATTTTGAAGAATCTTTTAAGACTTTTAATAAATTTTTGTTAATTAATGTTTACGTTTTTTTCTTCTTTTTTCTTATAAAAAAATTTTTAAAACAATTTCTATTTTTGAAAAAAAGTAGCTATAAATAATAAAAGAAGAAAAAATCCAAGAAACAAAATAATTTACACAAAAAGAGTGCAAATCACTCAAGCTTTACATTACCAGTTCTTTAACAAACAAAAAAAGAAGAAAAAAAAGATGTGTATATAAATAAATAATAATAATAAAAAAGTAACTGAATTTAAAAAAAAATATACATATGAATTAAGACAAAAAAAAAATAAAGAAAAACTAGTGACAGGTTGAATAAATACCTTCTTTTTTTGCTTAACAGTATTAAAATTATAAGAAAAAAACAATAAGACATAAACAGAATGTTAAAGGAACAGAGCTAAGACATTCACTAACATACTCATGTACATATACAGAGGGTCAGACAGACAGACAGACGGACATAGATGGGTAAATGTAATAGTACAGGTATGTTAGTTTGTAAAGGTATGTTAAGTATATGCAGCAAATGTTATTAATCAGTAAGAAAACAACAGCAACAAAGAAGTAGAAGAATTAAAGAAGAAGACTTTGGCAACAACAACAACAACAATCATAGTATTGCATTCATAATTAACAACAACAATAACAGAGAATAGTTGTGTGAGTGTTTGATAAAATCAACAGTTATGAGAAATTAAACCAAAAACAAAAATTATGTTAAGGGAATTTCTATTAAAAACAAGAGCAAAATAAAGTAAAAGAAAAGGGGAGTTAACAGGAATTTGTGAAAAAAAGCAAACAAACAACAAAAACAAAGCTTAAACACAGTGGGGGAGTTGGGTAAAAGTAAAGAACATTGTAATTTATTTAATTTCAAAGAAAAATCATGATAAATGTTCAATATTTTAATTAAAATTTAAATAAATTTAAATTTTTAAACTATTTTTATTACAATTTCTTCAAATAAAATATAAAAATTTTTACTCCAAAAATATTTTCCAAAAAAAAAATTTCCCTTTAACTTTTTTTTTATAAAAAACATCTGTTTTTTTAAATATTTTATAAGAAAAACCTATTTTTTTCTGCAAAAAACTATAATTTATTTTTATACTTTTAACGAAAATATAAAAAAATTCCAGCTGCCTTTTTTTGTTGTTGTTATGCTTAAGAAGAAAATTGTGCTATCAAGACCGCAGGAGATAATTTTTAGCCTGACAAAAGCCAACATCAAACCTATAAAAAATATATATAACCAGAAACACAAGACCAAGACCTCATAGCTTACAATTAAGCACAACCAGCCAGTCATCCAAACATTCACAGTAGTAACATCGTCACAAGCCTTCAGTTAGGCAGCAGGCTGTGTGAAGATCTCGAGACACATTGCAACACAACTGACAAGTACTTTAATTTTTTTCCTTCTTCAGATAAAAGGCTCCATTTCTTAAAAAACACATGCAAATTTAGTTTTTTTTTTGGTTTTAAAAAAAGCCTTATGTTTTTAATTTTGTAGGTATTTTTTTTCTGGTTGATACTTTTTTCTTAATACTTTTCTGTAGTTATTTTTTGTTTATGCCCAAGACGATGACCTACGCAAAGTTTTGAAAAATTGTGTAAAAAAAAACTATAAATAAATACTTAAGCTTAAAACCAGAAAAACGAAAAATATTTTATTAAGGCAAAACTTTAAATTTAAGCTTTAAAAGAAATTAGGCAAACAAGCAGATGTTTTTTTAAAAAAGAAACAAAATTTTGAAAATTCCTTGAAGTTTAGAAAAGAAAAATGTAAGTAATATACAAGAAATTTTAAAAGAAAGTTATAGAAACTATGAGGAAATGAAAGTAAGAATTTTGGAAAAATTCATAGTTGGAAAAAATTCAATACAATATTGAAAATTCCTTGAAGTTTATGAAAAAAATTAAAGTGAATTTCAAGAAATGTTAAAGAAACTATTAGGAAATGAAAGTAAGAATTTGAAATAAATTCTTATTTGAACAAAAAAAAAACTATACAAAATATTGAAAAAAAATCCTATTGGATTTTTATGACTTTTAAAAATTTCCAGAAACCTGTCCTAAATTTATCTAAATTCTTACAGTTTGTGGTCTCTAGACTTGATCATTTCTTATGAAAAATTTCTCAAATTTCAATTTCATTCCAAGTTTTATTCAAATTGGAAACAAATTTTCTCCCTATTTGAAATAAATATTTTCCAATTCGAGAAAATGTATATAAGAAAATCTTGAAAAGTTGTAAGAATTTTTTTTGTATCTAAGAAATTTTTTATGAGAAATTTTTTTGCCAACTCCAATTTTATATTTGTATATTATATAAGAAAATCGTAAAAAGTTGTAAAAAAAATTCATTTAAATCTTTGCAAATTATTTCTAGAAAAAACTGTAAAATCTTATAAATCTTATAATTACAAATTTCAATTTTACTTTTATTTGAAACAAATATTTTCCAATTGGAGAAAAAATACCTATGTAATAAAATCATAAAAAGTTGTAAGAAATTTTTCATTTAAATATTTACAAATTCTTTCTAAGAAAAATGTAAAAACTTATGGGAAAATTTTTCCAATCTTGTTTTCATTTGAAATAAATATTTTCCAATTGGAGAAAAAATACATAAGAAACTCATAAAAAAATTTTAAGACAATTTTCATTTAAATCTTTTCAAATTGTTTCTAAGGAAAGTGTTAAAACTTATAAGAACATTTATCGAATTTGATTTGTATTTGAAACAAATATTTTCCAATTAGAGAAAAAATATGTAAGAAAATGTTAAAAAGTTGTCAGAAATTTTTCATTTTATTTCTTCCAATTTTTTTTTTCAAAATTAGCGACAAATGTAAAAATTAGTAAATATTCAAAATTTGAATTAGATATTTTCCAATTGGTTAAAGTTAATAAAAAAAATTGTGTTTCAGAAGAATTTTTTTAAATTTCTATCAATTTATTTCTAGTTCTTGACAAATCTTATTCAATTGCTTTCTTAAATCTTATTTTATTGAATAATTTCTTAATATTTCATAAATGTAGAGCAAAAATTTTCAAGTCTTGCATTCTTAAATCTTACATTTTTACATTAAATCTGACCTCAAATTCTTATTGGTTTCATGGAAATTCTCTGGGAATTAGAAAATTTCTTATTGAAAATTCCATTTCCTAAGAATTTTTGAGGATTTCAAGTCTTAAACAAAAAAATATTTAATAATTTTGTCGTTTAAAATCGTTTCCTAAAACATTTTAGGCATTTTCTCTAAATATTTTTTTGAAATTTCAAAAAGTACTTTTTAGGTACTTTTCTATTTCTCTTTTTTGAAAGTCTCAAAATCGATTTACAATAAATCTGACCTCAAATTCTTATTGATTTCATAAAAATTCTCCGGGAATTTGAAAATTTCTAATTGAAAATACAATTTTCTTAGAATTTTTTAGAATTTCATGTATAAAATAAAAAGTTATTTAGTTTTATTATAATTTTCTCGTTTAAAATTGTTTTCTAAAACATTTTCGGGAATTTTTTTTAATATATTTTTATTTCTAAAAAGTACTTTGTTGGTACTTTTTTATTTCTTTTTTTAAAAAGTCTCCAAATTGTAAATTTTTGAAATTCTACACATTTTTAACAATTCTTTCGATGAATTTATGAATTTTGTAAAAGATTTACAAAAATTGTTATTAATTTTAATTGAGTTTTTCAATAGTATTTTTTCTTAAAAATGGTAATTTTTGAAATATTTTTAGTTTTAATTAAAACTCTTAATGTTTCTATTTATTTTAGTGAGTCAGTTTTTTTTATCAGTTTTAGGACTTAAAAAAGTACTTAGAAAAGTAGCTTTTGAAATTGTTCTTAATATAAACGTTTTTATTAATTTTAGTGAGACTTAAAATTATCTTCCTAAATTTTTACTTAAGTTATAGGGATTTAAGTAAAAATACATTTTTGTTGTTTTTGTTTTTCAATAGTACTTTTTCTTAAAAAAAGTACATTTTGAAATGTTTTTATTTTGATGAAAACTTTAAATTTTTTCATTTATTTTAGTGAGACTTTTTTTAAATAAATTTTTACTCAGGTTTTAGGACTTAAAATAAAAGTACTCTTAGAAAAGTATTTTAGAAAAGTACTCTTAGTAAAGTACTTTTTTAAATTGTTTTTAAATAAATACTTTAAACGTTTTTACTTAAGTGAGATTGAAAATTATTTTTAAAATTTTTTACTTAAGTTATAAGACCTTGTGTAAAAAAGTGCTTTTTTTGTTAACATTTTTTTTTTAATTATTTCAAATCTACGGTTTTCTTTCGTTAAATATTTATTTGTTATCACATTTCTATTTCAAATTGGACTAAAAATTTGAGTTACTTAAATAAATTTGATAAAAAAAGCTTTTTCCTTTTATTTTTTTTTTTTGTAAATTTTAAACATTTCAAAATTGAAAATTTTTTAATCAAAATTTTATTTTATTAAATTTTCAAGATGATTTTTATAAAAGTATTTTTATTTTATTTGTTTAATTAACTTCATTTCTATTCATTAAATTTTTTGAATTTCTTTAAATTTGTATCAAATTTTAAAGTTAATTTTTTTTAAATATTTTTATTCATGTGTTTAATTAACTTAATTTCTATTCATTAAATTTTTGAAATTTTCTTTAAATTTTTAGTTTTGTATTATTTCTTCTTTTTTATGTATTTTTTATGTTTTTTTATATTTTTTTTACTCTTCAATTTATAAAAAGAAATTTTAAAAATAACCTTTCCTTCATTAACAAAAAAAAATTGGCAAAACATCTAAAACTAATAAAAATGTAATTTCAATTTTCTTTTATTTTTGCCATTAACTACAACAAAAAAAACCTGTCTCTTTAAATTACTCTTCCCAATTTTTTTGTTAATTCAAATAAATTTTGGTTTTTATTCAAACAAAATTATAACTTTATCCACAATTCATTCAAAGAAAACACACACACAAACACACAATTTTCCAAAAACAATAATACCAGCTGTTTTTTCCTTTTCCTTGAGTTTGCTAAGTTTTTTCATAACTGCTTTTATATTTAGCTTTAGGGCTTTTTACAAAAAACACCGTTTCACTTCCATAATAAATTTTCATGATCATTTAATCAGAAGAAACACAAACAGCAAAAAAAGCCAAGCAAAAACGAAAACACACAACAACAACAGCAAATCAAATCAATTGAGAAAAGAGCGAAACAGTAAATAAGTAAATCAGGAGAGCGAGAGCATAAATAACAGAGAGCTTGCTCTTTGTTTTTACTGCTAAAAAACAAAGAGAGCGGCTTTTGTTTTTCTTGCTCAAAACTTGTTTTCTGTTATTTTTTTCTGTTTTGTATGTGTTTGATTTGATGTGTGTGTTTTACTTATGTTAACTTAAAATTTTGTTTGCATTTTAATGTAAATGATCATTAACTCTTTAACATATTAATGTTGATTTCATTATTAAACTCTTCGCTGTTTTTCCTTTATTTTATTTTTATACTCTACTAACTCTTTAAAAAAGTTTTTTTTTTTTCTGTAATGTTTTTGTTTGTTGTTAGTTACGATCGGTTTGTCTGTCTGTCCGTCCGTCTATCTAACTTAACTTGACTGACTGGCCGCCTGTGCTAAGCCAGCCAGCCATCATCGTCATCATGATCATCTCCTTCCTCAACATCATTAGTAAACGTATCTTGCACGATAATGAAGTTGTGTTTGTCATCATAATGAAGATCATATTGTCATTAAAGAGCGAGTGTATATGTTTGTGTGTATATGTATGTTGACCGGCAAATCGTATGCCGTGGGAAACAATTCGGTTTTACTTAAAACATTTTTTTTCTTAGCTGGTTGTTGTTGTTGTTCCAATATATAGTTGTTGCTATGTGTGTGCTTCAACTAATGTTGTTGTTGCTGTTGCTGGCTAGTATTAAGCTTTTGTTGTTGTGCATTGTGCTTAAGAAGCTAAAAAAACCAGGCAATATGATGATGTTGAGTAGATTTTTTTTATAAAAAAAAATTTTATTTCTTTTTTTTTCTAAAATAAAACAACATTTTGTTTGTAAGTCTGTTAATATGTTTCAATACAGCTTTAAAAGTTTTATTTTACTTATTTTGTTTTGGTTTTTTTTTTGTTCAACATTTTTCTCCGTTTTTAGCCTTAAATCGAGGAGTTTTACACATATTTTTATAGGTTCTTTTTTTGTTTGTCTTCTTTTCATTATAAATAACCGTGTGTTCTTGTATTTAACGATCATGGCAGAAAAAGGGAGTTGTAGCTTCTTTTAACTTTTTGTTTGACTATGATCTTTTAAATTTTGAATTCGTTTTTTTATTATTGAAATTTTAAAATAAAACTAACACCATTACTAAATGGTAGAGTTAAATTATATGTCTGTCTGCCAAGTTTAATAATAAATTTAATGATTCATGGTTTTTCCTAACAAAGAATAAACGTTTTTTAAAACTTTTATTTATGGTAAAGGGTTTAAAGAAATATTTAGCGCCAGCTTAAAACATATTTGTTTAACTAATCGCTTTATAATAAGATTTCTGACAATTTTTTGCAAAAAAATCTTTAATTTTGAAAAAGTACTTTTTTGGTACCTTTTTATTTTGAGGAAATTTTAGTGATATCTTACATTTTCTATGATTTCTTAGCTGTTTTAACTGAATTTCAGAAAAATCAAGCTTTTTAAAAAAAGTACTTTTTTTTGATACCTTTTTATTTTGTGGAAATTTTAAAGATTTCTTTAATTTTCTTGGATTTCTAAGCAATTTTAACAGAATTCCCCAAAAATCAAGTTTTTTTTTTAAAAAGTACTTTTTTGGTACTTTCCAAATTTGTTGGAATTTAAAAGAAAAATTATGAAATTTTTTTAATTATGTTTGTTTTTTAACGTTTTTAGAATATTTCTAAATGTAAAAAAATGTACTTTTTTACCAAATTTAAAAAAGTACTTCTTTTACTTTCCAAAACTCTGAAATTTTTAAAGAAAAATTTTGAAATTTCTTTAGATCTGTTTGATTTTTAACTTTTTAATATATTTTATTTTGAGGAAATTTTAAAGTTTTCTTTAAATTTCTTGGATTTTTAAGCAATTATTCGAAATTCCCGAAAAATCAAAGTTTCTTAAAAAAGTACTTTTTGGTACTTTCCAAATTTATTGGTAATTTATAGAAAAATTTGGAAATTTCTTTAATTCTAATTGATTTTTAACGTTTTTAATATATTTTCAAATATAAAAAAAAAACTTTTGTAACAATTTTAAAATGTACGTTTTTGATACTTTTTTAATTTTTTTGGGAGTTATATATTATATAAAAGTCATGAAATTTCTTTAATTCTGTTTGATTTTTAAACGTTTTAAATCTAGTTTCAAGTTATTTTTACACATTTGATAATTTTTTCAAAAAGTACTTTTCTGGTACTTTTATAAGACTTGTTAAAAGTCATTATTTCAACACAAAAATTCTTTAAATATTTATATTTACAAGTTATTTTGGATTTTAGTACAATTTTTTAACATTTTTAGGCATTTTCACAAAAATTTTGTAAATTTTTCAAAAAGTACTTTGTTTGGTACTTTTATAAAATATGTTTTATAAAAGTACATGTTTTATTTTGAGGAAATTGTAAAGTTTTCCTTAAATTTCTTGAATTGCTGAAGAATTTAAACAGAATTTCTTCAACATCAAGCTCTTTTAAAAAGGTACTTTTTTGGTACTTTCCAAGTTTACAGTAATTTTATAGAAAAATTATGAAATTTCTTTAGTTCTGTTTGATTTTTAAATGTTTTTAAGATATTTCCAAATAATTTTTTATCTCTAGATAATTTTTTCAAAAAGTACTTTTTTGGTACTTTTGTAAGACTTGTTGAGAGTTATTAATTTGAAACAAAAATGCTTTAAATATTTATATTAACAATATATTTTAAGTTTTAATAAATTTTTCTAATATTTTTAAGGCTTTTTCTTAAAAATTTTGTAAATTTAAAAGAGTACTTTTTTGGTACTTTTATTTAAATTACTTAAATTTCACAAAATTTCTTCAATCTTTGAAATATTAAAGAATTTTGTAATTTAATATTGTTTTCTAAACAGTTTTAGACATTTTCTTTAAAATTTCTTTAATCATCAAAAAGTACTTTTTGGGTACTTTTCTTTTTCAAGTTTTCAAAAGCCTTAAAATCTAGAAATCGGTTAAATTCTTTACATTTGTAGCTATTTCTTACATAATTTTATGAATTTTTAGAGAATTTTATTAAAAATTTACAAAAATTTGCCTTCATTTAAAATATGATTTTCAAAAGTACTTTTTGTTTAAACAAAAGTACTTTTTCCAACTTTTTTTGCTTTTGATAAAAACTTTAAAGGTTTTTACTTATTTTATTAACAACTAAAATTATTTTCGTCTTATTTTACTTAAGTTATAAGACTTTTGGTAAAAGTACTTTTTTGTTAAAAATTTTAATTATTTAAAATCTTCAGTTTTTTTGTTTTAAAACTTAAAAGTAATTAAGTTTTTGAGTTTTTTTTACCAACAATTAACTTGTCATTACCTTTTTGTTTTGGGAAAACTTGACATTTCTATTTCTTTTTTTGGGGAATTTGATTTAAATCAAAAACAGTTATAAATCTTTTTATAATACACGTGTGACCACTAGACTTGAGGTAACACTTGAAATTGTTTCTTTGTCTTAAAACACTTGTTGTAGTTTATTGTGTTTAATTCTTTTTAACGTGTTGAAATAGAGCTTACCATTTTTGGGCTTTAACTTCTTAATTAACCATTTAAAAACTTTTCATTTAAAGTGTCATAATTTTTTTGATAATTTTGTTTTGAAGTTTGAGGTCTTTTCTTTTGTTTTTAATTTATGAAATCTTAAAATTTGGTTTTTTTTTTAAGAAATTTTTTTTAAAGGGTAAAACAAGTTGTTTTTGTTTTTTTTTATGGTTCCTAATAATTTAAGAATTTTATCTTTATTAAATCAGAACATTTTGTTTAATCAATATTTGGGGGCTATAAAATTTTATTTCGTTTCGCTTGATTCTTAACAACTTTTGCCGTTTAATTAACATAATTTTTTTTTGGGGGGATTATTGTTTTATTTAAAATTATTGAAACATTTATATGCAAAAAAATTTACTTAAAGCTTTTGTTTGAAAATTTATGGGTTTTTAACGAGATGAAATTTATTAAAAAAAAAAAATTTAAATTGTAAATTTAAAATTTTTTGAAGTAAAAATTTGAAGTACTTTTCAAGTTTTTTCCTAAATCTTTTGATTTAAGAAAAATTTTATATTTAAAATTTTGAGGAATTTTATTTTAAATTTCATTTAAAATTGATTTAAGTGTTTTTAAAATGGAAAATCTTAAAGGGTGTTTAAAAATCCTTTAACCCTTGTGGGGCCTTGTGATCTAAGTTCAAAATTTTTTCAAATTTTTTGAAAGAATTTTAAAAAATTCGTGCGATTTTTAGGTTTGTTTTTCAAATTTAAATTTGTTTTCTTCTTGGGCTTTTTTAGATCTTATAGGGTGCTGAAAGGGTTAAATGTTGGTGGTGTTTGTTTCTTTTTTCGCTTTTTAATGTTGCAGTTTTGTAGCAATTTTTTTCTTTTTGTTAATGGTTAAATACCATATTGAAAGATTTATCGTCTTGTTGCAGAAGCTGGAATTTTTTTGTTAAATGTTGAAAAAAAAATTTTTGCTCATGCTCAAGTTTTAGTAGAAACTTGAAATTCTTTAACAAAAAAGAACACAAAAAACCATGTGTCTGGCAATTTAAAAGAATTTCTGGCTAAAACAGAAAAAAATTCTTAAACAAAAAAGAATTTTTGGAAAAAAAAAGAAAAATTAATTTGAAAGAAAAAATTTTTGTAAAAAAAAATTGAAAAAAATTTTGTATTTTTAGAAAATTTTAAAAATTATTTAAAAAACCTTATTAACTTTTTCTCCATTTCTCTTTACAGGTCCATACATCCGGCTTATTCGAGTTACGTTTAAAATATTTTAAAAACGATTACGGTCGCGATAGCGAGGGCCATTGCTGTAGTGGTCAAACGGATACGGCGACGGGTCGTTGTATTGGTGGTTGTAAAACCCGGTTTCGCGTTTGTCTAAAACATTATCAAGCTAAAATCGATACGACATCACAGTGCACGTATGGTGATGTGGTTACCCCAATTTTAGGTGAAAATTCCGTGAATTTAACCGATTTGCAGGCCCTACAAAATAAAGACTTTTCCAATCCCATACAATTTGCCTTCAATTTTGCCTGGCCGGTAAGTAATTTTTTCCCCTTTAATACCTCCTAAAAAATCTTTTTTATGATTTTTATCTTTTTTATTGAATTCTATATTTTTTAACAAATTGTTTACTCTCCTCAAACGTGTGTGGTGTGTCCTTGTAGTATCTTCTTCATTTTTTATTTTTCTAAAGCCTAAAAAAGCATATGCCTTTGCCTTTTAGCATATTCCGAACGAACTCTCTTCAATTTTAATATTTGCACCAGCATTTTTTTTGTTGTTATTCTTTATCAGTTATAAATAAATTTTTTTAAAATGAAGAAAACTGAAATTCTAAACGGGGGGAAACTATAAAATTTTTGTACAAAATAAACAGGGTTGAAAATAATTTTGAACTGGAAATATTAAAAGCATATATGTTTCGAAACATCTGTCAGCTATTAGGTTAAAAAAGCAACAACAACAATATAATGACGTTCCTGAGGAGACGACGACTATGACGACTTTTACGGCGACGTATTATTAAAGGGAGCAAAAAAATGTTATAATGTGGTGGTAATATTAGCGCGTGCGCGCATTAATAATGTAAATATTTAAAGTGACACATACACACAAGAAGCATTGAAAGTTTTTTCAACCCCCTTTTTTCCCAAATGACAAGGAAACATTATTTACACTTCAGAAGAATTACAGAAAATACGTTACTTTTTTCAGACAAATTAAAGAGAAGAAATATTTTTTTTAACAATTTTAAAGGAAAGTTTGAAAAAAATTAAAAAAAAATTTAAAAAAATTAAAAATTTTGTTCACGGCAATTTAAGTTAAGGAGATTTTCTTTTAATTTCTAAGAAATTTTTTTGAAAATTTTAATGATTTCTTAAAAATCCCTTAAGGGAAATTTTAGTTTTCACTGGGAATTTTAAATTTTCCTTATGATTTGTTTGCCTAGTGATTGTAGTTGAATTTTCCAGCAAAATAAAAAATTTCCCTAAAAATTTCCCAAAAGGGAAATTTTTTAAAAATCATGCCAAATGATAGATCTTAAGCCATTTATGCTAAATTGGCTAAGTAAAATTTTTTTCCGGCAATAGAAAAAAATTCCCTAGAACATAAACTAAAATTTTCTTTCAATTTGTTATAAGTTTTTCAAAATTTGTTAAATTACATATTTCTTTTTTACTCAAAATTTTAAAATGTTGCTTTAAATTTTTAAGTTCTTTTAGAACTAAAACTAAATTTTAAGGTTTTAAGAATATTTTGTTTGAGTTTTAAATTTAGATTTTGGCAAAATAAAAAATTTCCCTCAAAATTTCCCAAAAGGGAAATTTTTTAAAAATCATGCCAAATGATAAATCTTAAGCCATTTATGCTAAATTGGCTAAGTAAAATTTTTTTCCGGCCATAGAAAAAATTTCCCTAGAACAAAAACTAAAATTTTTTTTCAATTTGTTCTAAATTTTTCAAAATTCGTTAAATTATTTATTTTTTACTCAAAATTTTGAAATGTTTCTTTAAATTTTTAAGTTCTTTTAGAACTAAAACTAAATTTTAAGCTTTTAAGAATATTTTGTTTGAGTTTTAAATTTACAATTTTGGCAAAATAAAAATTTCCCTTAAAATTTCCCAAAAGGGAAATTTTTTAAAAATCATGCCAAATGATGAATCCTAAGCTATTAATAATATATTTGCAAAGAAAAATTTTTTTCCGGCCTGGGAAAAAATTTCCCTAGAACAAAAACTAAAATTTTTGATCAATTTGTTCTAAATTTTTCAAAAATCCCAAAAATTGTATTTATTTTTTTTAAATTTTGAAAATTTTCTTAAAATTTTGAAAATTTTCTTAAAATTTTGAAAATTTTCTTAAAATTTTCGAGTTTTCTTGAAGGGAAACCAAGTTTTAAGGTTTTAAAAATATTTTGTTTGAGTTTTAAATTTAGATTTTGGCAAAAAAAAAATTCCCTCAAAATTTCCCAAAAGGGAAATTTTTTCAATTAACCTAAAACTGTAAAATATAAAATAAAAATTATGTTTTGAATTGAAATTTTTAATTTTAACCAAGAGAAAAAATTTCCCTAGAACAAAAACTGTAATTAATCATTAAATTTCTTAATTTTGTTCCAAAATTTTCCAAAAATTTTGATTCATTGGAAAATTAAAAAATTTTTTTTTTAATTATTTTAAATTTTTTGTTTTTGTTATTTGTTTTAATTTAAATTCTTTTATTAAAACTTTAATAATTGCTTCATTTTTATTGTTACGCTTTAAATATTTTGAGCTATTTTTTTATATTGTTTAATTTTTTTTTGTGTGTTTTATGTTAAATATTTTGAAAGGTTTTTTGAATGTTTTTTTTTTTTTGCTTAATTAAATTAAAGTTATTGAAGCTTTACTTATTTTTTTATTGATTTCAAATATTCATAAATTTTAACACTTGAAGATTTTTAGATTTTCAGTGAATTTAAATATTATTTGGGCTTGACAGGAAATGCCATAGACTTGTTTTTCTTCAAATAAAATTTTCTTTCTTATAAACGAAAAATTAAATTTAAATTAAATTTCTGAAAACAAAAAGACAAAAACGATCGCGTGTCTCCAATTTCTATATCAAGGCGTTAAGATCTTTTTTTTTGCACAAGAAAAGTAAAAAAGAAGAAAATGAGCCCAAGACAGCAGGAGCTTTAAATTATCAATGACACTAAAAATGTTACAGTGCTCGCTAACAGACAACCATGTCCCTATGCCAGTCTCCCTCCGACCCTTTTCTTGTTTGCAACCAGAAAAATAATGGCTGCCATTTATGCTTTGTGAACCAAAAACGCCACAAGACGTATGACGCGTCATTCATTCATTCCAAAAATAACCTGAATCTTTCAAAAAATAAAAAAAAAAAATACGACACAGAAAAACATCATTTACATCTTCTTTGGCTAAATTACATTAATTTTAAAAATACTTTTCTTTAAGAGTAAAGTTCATTTCGAAAAACTCCTTCTGTCTAAGTACCCAGACTCGATTCGTACTCCCTTAATTATCTGTTGCCTGGCTCTCGTTGAACGTTTAAGTTTAAAAATAGATTTTTTGTCATATTCTAGTTTTTTTCTGAGCAGATTTCTTACAAATTTTGAAATTATTTTCTTAATAGTTTCTGGTAATTGAAAAATTTGTGAACATTTTTTTCTTTAAATTTATAATTAATTTTTATGAGTTTCATTATAATTATAAACCCCTTTAGTTATTTGTTAAAAAAAGCCTTAAGGGTTCATTTCCCAAAGTCTTATTTGTCTGATGACAATACAATTATAATGGTTTCTTATTTAACATGACTTGGCATTAAGAATTTCTTTTATATTCAAATTAAACATAATTATAGCTAGAATATTAAACGATCTAGTACCACCATCATCATGTTTGAACATTAACGAAGGTCTACCTGCTTTTTTAGCCAACCAAGACAAGCAGACGATCTTGCCTTAACTCTTGCCAAGATCATCAGCAAGACGGACCCTATGAAAACGTTATAAAGAAACAAAAAAAAAAAAAAACGAACTCATTAGTTAAAGTTAAGCTTGAGTGCATTTTATAATCTTTTTAACAATAAGCAACGGTTAAAAAAAGTTAATAGTTATCATATGTAAAAATTTCATTAAGAAGATCCTCTTTCTAGCCCTCGCCTTACATCTAACTCTTAGACTTTCCTAGCAAGGTGTATCGAGTCTAGTATTCGAAAAACTTCAAAATGTTAAAGAACTATTTCTTTCTAGTTTTTATTGTTATTATTAAAGTAGACTTGACTTTTAAAAAATTGAAATTGCACTCAAGCGTTAATATTTTTTTTTTTTTTGTTACTGTTACAAACAAAAAAGTCATGCTTGGCTTTTCTTTTAATGAAAGAAACGCAACATCTTCTCTATATAAACACAAATAAAAGCAACACGTGCTATAGAAATGTTAAAAAATAATTTCAAAAATGTTTAATTCCTCTACACAAGGGGTGTAAATTAAAGAAATTAACTCAAGCAAAACGAAAGGAAATTGTTTTAATTTATTTCTTATAATTTAAGGTGACAAAAGTTCTTTGAAAAAGAGAATTTTTGTTGAACTTAAAAAGTTTTTGTTCTAGGGAAATTTTTGTTTTTCAGGGAATTTTAAAAATTTTTAAATTAAAAGTATTCTTAGGTCTTAATCTATCGTTTTCGAGGGTTTTTAGAAAATTTCCCTTTTGGGAAATTTTTAGGGAAATTTTTGTTTTGCTCAATTTTGGAAAGGTTTTTTATAAGGCTTTAAGAATTTAGCTAAATTTTAAAATTTTCTCCACAAAATCTCAAGATTTCCCTTAAAAATCAAAATTTTTTTCAAAAAATTTCGAAGCAAATTTGAAAAATCTTTTTTGAAACCAGTTTTTGTTCTAGGGAAATTTTTGTTTTTCAAGGAAATTTAAAAATTTTTGCATTAAAAGTATTTTTAGGCCTTAATCTATCGTTTTCGAGGGTTTTATAGAAAATTCCCCTTTTGGGAAATTTTTAGGGAAATATTTGTTTTGCTCAATTTTGGAAAGGTTTTTTATAAGGCTTTAAGAATTTAGCTAAATTTCAAAATTTTCTGTACAAAAACTCAAGAAATTCTATAAAAATCAAATTTTTTGAAAAAATTTCCTAGATAATATGAAAAATCTTTTTTGAAACATGTTTTTGTTCTAGGGAAATTTTTGTTTTTCAAAGAAATTTAAAAATTTTTACATTAAAAGTATTCTTATGTCTTAATCTAATGATTTTGAGGGTTTTTGAAAAATTTCCCTTTTGGGAAATTTTTAGGGAAATTTTTGTTATGGCCAATTTTGGAAAGGTTTTTTGTTAGGCTTTAAGAATTTAGCTAAATTTTAAAATTTTCTCCACAAAATCTCAAGACTTCCCTTAAAAATCAAAATTTTTTTAAAAAAATTTCGAAGGAAATATGAAAAATCTTTTTTGAAACCAGTTTTTGTTCTAGGGAAATTTTTGTTTTTCAAGGAAATTTAAAAATTTTGATGTAGAAAGTTTTATAATGCCTTAATCTAATGATTTTGAGGGTTTTTAAAAAATTTCCCTTTAGGGAAATTTTTGTTATGGGTATTTTTGAAAAGCTTAGTTTACGACAATAAAGAAAACCACAAAATTTCTTAAATTGTCTTGAAAAAACTTAAGAATTTCAATTAAAAATCAATTAAGATAAAACTTTTCTTTAAAAAAGTTTTTTGAAAATTAAATTAAATCCATCGTTTTCTTAACATTTTTTTTTATCAAAACCATTTACTTTATTTTAAAAAAATTTGTATATTAAACTTAAACCCACACATTTTCTCATATTAACATTTGAAATGAAAAACGAAAGTTTTTCAATGTAAATTTGTCATTATTTGTATGTAATCTCAATGTTTATAACCCCCTCCCGACAATAAATTTTACAAAATACTTTATCTCTTAACTCATAACATATAAGAGACACCTCTGCATTTTATTGCTATTTTTATGCACTTTATTGGAACTAATACAAAGCCAAAAGTCTGGTTTTTATGGTGTCATCTTTTGGATACATGTTCAATACACAAAAGATACATTCATAGATACAGCTTAGAAAGACTGACAGACAGACAAACAGACGTTATAGAGAGACTTTTATGTATGTTCAACAAGAAATCAAGTGTGAATTGAGGGCGCTGCTGAATATAGTAGATAGATCTTTGGAAGTATTGAGAGCTGGTATAAAAAAACATTTGCATATGAAATGCATTTGTTAGATACCAAATATAAATATGTAAATGTTGTAAGTGGTTGGATAGATGGATGGATGGATGAATGGCAAAAAGCATACGTTTTTTAATACATACAACAACAACAACTACTACTACTGGTTTATTGGATTAATAACCGCCTGTTAACTCTTAAAAAACAAATTTCTCATACTTTTATTATTACATATCACAAAAGTCGTAACACTGTGTGTAGGCGTTTGATGCTTTTTAGATTTTGTAATATTTCTTTTGTAAAGGCGTTAAATTTATAAAATTTACATAAATTAATTTTCTTTGTATTCAATTTTTTCCTAATCTTCTTCTTCTTAAAAATATTAATAAATTTCTTTATTTCTTCTATTTCCAGGGTACTTTTACTTTAATCGTTGAGGCCTTACATGATACCAACAATTCGGCAAATGCTCGTTCTAGCAGTAAGTATTTTGGATTTGTTAAAAAAAAAAGAAATTGATTGATTTGGTTTTTAACCATATCCTGCTTCCTGTTTTTATCCTTGTTTTTTTTTTCTCTTTAAATGTAATTTAATACTTTAAAACTTTTAACACTTGTTTTTCAAACCCTTTTTTGTATGTAACTCGTCTTGTTGTGAGTGTGTGTAGAGAGAAATTTCCGGCCTTTTGTAAGGTTTTAAATATCTTGGGTTTATAAAAAAAAAGGTTAAGCCAAGGTAATCCCTATTTTTTAAGAACAACGGAAGCTTGAAGTTTTTATTTTCACTAGAATTTCTTTTAAATTTAGACATTTTTTTAGTTTTTGTTCTAGGGAAATTTTTGTTTCTTATAGAAATTTAAAATTTTTGGGATTTTCTTTTGCATTTATCTTAGTTTTATGGATTTCTGTTAGTTTTAGAAAATTTCCCTTTTGGGAAATTTTTAGGGAAATTTTTTATTCCACCTTAAAATTACTTAAAATGATTAGATTTCTTTAAATATAGTTATTTGTTATAGTTTTTAATTTATTTCAATGAAATTTTAGGTATTTTGAGCTATAAAAAAATTTCCCTTTTTGGGAAATTTTTTAAAAATTTGAAAATTTTTCTTAAAATGTTCTAATTTATACAGATTTAATGAAATTTGTTTTTTTTATGGAATTTTTTAAAAAATTTGTCTATTTTGCTAGTTTAGAAAAATTTCCCTTTTGGGAAATTTTTAGGGAAATTTTTCAATTTGCTTTAAAATTGCTTAAAATCATCAGATTTCCTTAAATATTGTTAATTGTCAAAGATTTCAATAAATTTTATTAAAAATGTAAGGTATTTTGAAATATACAAAAATTTCCCTTTTGGGAAATTCTTAAAAAAATTAAAAATTTTGTTGAAAAATGTCCTAATTTACTAAGATTTATTAAAATTTTGCTTTTTTGTTTAAATTTTGTCTATTTTGCTAGTTTAGAAAAATTTCCCTTTTGGGAAATTTTTGGGGAAATTTTTAAATTTGTTTAAAAATGTCATAAATTACTCAGACTAATTAAAATTAAGCTTTTTCTTTTAATTTGTATTAAAATTTGGTGTAATTTTTTCCTTTAAAAAAAATTTCCCTTTTGGGAAATTTTCAAATTTTGACTTAAAAATTATCTAAATTTGTTAGATTTAATGAATTTTAGTTTTTTCTATTGCAATTTTTAAAAAAAATTTTTTATCTTTAGATTTTAGTAAAATTTCCCCTTTTGGGAAATTTTAGGGAAATTTTTAATTTTGTTAAAAAATTTTGTATTTCTTTTAAATTCTAACAAATATCAAGTTTTCTAATTCTAAACATTTTAAAAGAAATTTATGATATCTTGGCTTTTTAAAAAATTTATTTTTGGGAAATTTGAGAAAAATTTTAAATTTGAGAAAAATTAAAATTTTTTATATAAATCCTTTGTATTCCTTTAGTTTTTTAAGGATTTTTGCAAACTTTATCTTTTTTTATAAATCTAAATTTCCCTTTTTTGAATCTTTTTTTTGTCTTCAGTTTTATATTGCCAACTTTTTGTCTTATCTCGGCTCATTTTTATGAAAAGAATTTTAATTTAAATTAATGTTACCTTTAAGATCCACCTCCCTTTTTGGTTGGGTTTCAAAAAAGTTTCTTCACATGCAAGATATCCTGCTGCGTTTAACATTTTAAACTTCATTTAACTTAAAATTTTTTTCCATTACTTTTCATTTACATCCTTTTGGCTTAATCTTTTTCTTGAAAAGATTTTTATCTCCTTTTTCAAAAAATTTCTGTTTAAACCTGAAATGGTTTTTTGTTGGTCTGTTTGTTTGTTAGTTTTGTTGCTTTGATGTAATACAGCAAATAATTTTAATCTCTTCTCGTTTTTTGTGGCTTTTTCTTTCATTTTTTTCATTTTCGGCTGTTAAACGTGTTGTCAAGGATTAATTTCATTTATTTTAAACGTTTTCATGTTTAGATCTCCCGCATATACTCAATCTGTGTGTGTTAGGTTGTTTTTGCACTACAGCAACACTTTTTTTATCTTATACAGGTTTGTTGCTTAAGTCTTTCGTTTTTTGAAACTATTTTTTTTTGCGAAGCGAAAAATTTAAGATTTTTATACGAATTTATTTCTAAAGCTGCCTTGCAAGTTTACGCCTGTCGATTTCTGCTTGTCTGCAACAAGTTTCAAAAAGTTTTGTGAAAAAAAAAATAAAAAGATTTGGGATTTTTTTAAAGTTTGGTTTTCAAATCCTAAGACTTAAACTTAAAGTTTGGATCTTCTTGGTTTTTGCAGTCTTAGCTTATAACAATTAATCTTAACTCCCAAACCTTAGCAAAGGCTAGACCCTTATTTTTGAAGAAATTTAAAGAAATTTTCGTATAAAAAGTTTTATCTTTTAACTTTTTTATTCAAAAAATGTTGTTAAATTTATAAGGGTTTTTATTTTAGAAATTCCTATTTTTTTCTTTTTATCTCTTTTTAAGCTTTTTTCCATGTCACTTTAAACCACATTTTATTTAATTTTATCTACAAAAAAATTTTCCTTAATATTTTCCTCCACGAAAAGTGCGTTTTTATCTGAAGTTGCAGAAAGAAAAAAACCAGCATGTGTGTTAATTTTTGCACTCAAGCGTCAATTTTTATAAGCCTAAAAAAAAGAGATAAGACTAAAATAAAGGAAAATAACTAACATATTTTAACTATTTTTTTTTTCAAATTTTTTCTATTATTTTTCTAATAACCTGTCATACCACCATTTGTGATACCGAGTTTGCCAGTGCTTACACACTCTTTCAAAAATTTATCTTACCCATTTTTTTTTGTTGTGCCACGCAAAAATATTTTTCCGTTTGTTTCCTTCCCTCAACGCAGCAGCTTATGAATTTGCTTTTGGCATTTTTCTTAGTGTCAACTTAGTTTTCTTGTTACTTGGGTTCTTTTTTGGCCTTTTTGCTTATTTTGTTGTTGTCTTTGAAAACAGGTGGATGTTGGAATATTTGCTTAAAGAATTTATAAATTTAAAAGACATTAACTTAATCTCTTAAAGCCACAAAGATTTAAGAGTTAAAATAACCAGTTTTTTGAAGTTTTTAGGTATAAGGAAAATTCCTCAAGAATTTGATTTCTAATTTAATTTAAAATCAACTTAAACAAGAAATTTTTTAAATTGTATTAAAAAATGAATAAGAAAATTTTAGGATTTTAACAAATATTTAGGAATTTTTTAAAATAAAAAACAAAATTTTTCAAATTTAAAAATTTTCAAAAAAATTTCCCTTTTTACAAAATTTTAAATGCATGAATTCTTTAGCAAATTCTTGCTTTAAAATAAATGACTATCCTTTATTTTTCTTAGTTTTTTGTTAAAAAATTAAAATTTTGTAATTTTAAGAATTTTTAAAAAATTTCCCTTTTTTGGGAAATTTTTTTCCCTCAAAGAAATTTAAAAAAAAATCCTAGTTTTGAGATTTTTTAAATTTTTTAAAAATTTTCCTTTTATGGGAAATTTTGGGGAATTTTTTTTTCTTCAAAAAAATTTCACAAAAAAAAATAGATTTTTTGTCTTTATTTAATTAAATTTATGAAAATGAACCTGTTTTTAAGATTTAAAGCAATTTTCAAAAATTTCCCTTTTGGGATTTAAAGGAAATATTTTTTTACAAAAAATTTGGCTAAATTTCTTTAAATTTTTTATAATTTTTGAGAAATTTTCAAAAATTTCCCTTTTGAGATATTTTTAGGGAAATTTTTTCTTTTACAAAAATAAAATCAAAATTTCATAATTTCTTATTATTTTTCATATTTTAATGAAATTTTTAATATTTCAATGAAAAATTTTCATAATTTTGAGAAATTTTTAAAAATTTCCCTTTTGGGTATTTTTATGGAATTTTTTTCTTTTGAGTAATTTAACTGAAATTTCATGATATTTTATTATCTTTCATATTTTAAAGATAAATATGTCAAATATCATAATTTTGAAAAAAAAAAATTAAAATTTTCCTTTTGGGATTTTTTTGAGAAATTTTTCTTTTAAGAAATTAAACCAAAATTTAATAATTTGTCATTATTTTTTATATTTTAATGAAAAATTAGTCAAATATTATTTTAAGAAATTGTTTTAAAATTGCCCTTTTGGGATTTTTTTAGTGATATTTTTTCTTTTAAGAAATTTAACCAAAATTTATTTCATAATTTTTAATTATTTTTTCATATTTTAATGAATTTTTTTAAATTTCAATGAAAAATTATCATAATTTTGAGAATTTTCTTAAAATTTCCCTTTGGGGATATTTTTTCTTTTAAGAAATTTAACCAAAATTTCATAATTTCTTATTATTTTTTATATTTTAATAAAAAATAAGCCAAATATCATGATTTTGAGAAATTTTTTAAAATTTCCCTTTTGCGATTTTTGTATAGAAATTTTTTTCTTACAAAAAATTCAACTGAAATTTCTTAATTTTTAAATATTTTTAATAATTTAATGAATAATAACTCAAAAATCATGATTTCGAGGCATATTAAAAAATTTCCCTTTAAGGATATTTTAGGGAAATTTTTTCTTTTAAGAAATTTAACCAAAATTTTGTATTTTTTGAATACTTTTAACAATTTAATGAAAAATAACTCATAAATCATGATTTTGAAAATTTTTTCAAAATTTCCCTTTTGGGATTTTTTTAGGGAAATTTTTTTCTTACATAATATTTAGCTAAAATTTAATAATTCTTCATTATTTTAAATATTTTAATAAAAGTCAATCAAAATTATATGATTTTAGTTGATTTTGAAAAATTTCCCTTTTGGGAAATTTTTAGGGAAATTTTTTTAAATTGCTAATTTTGCAACTAGAAGATCCCAAAAGCTTAAAAATTCAAAAATTTTGATTATAACATAAAAATTAAAAATTTCCCTAAAGGAAAATTTGGGTAAACTTTAAAATTTTTTAGGAATTTAGCAAATTTAAAAGATATAAATAAATTTTTACTCAAATTAAACATTTTTCTTACAAAAAATAGTTTTTTGCTCAGTTTTTTGTTTTTCTTTTATTTAAATATTTTTTTCTTTTAAAATTTATTTCAATTTTTCTTATACATTTTTATCTCTTCTTTAATTCTTTAACATTGCGGGAGATTTATAGTATTTTTGTTATTTTTTCTGCTTCATTTTCTTGTTTTGCTTAAGACCTTAACGTTTATTATTATTACTATAATTTTTTGTTGCTTTTTTTGCTGTATTTTTATATACAATTTTTTTTTCTACTTATACCTCTTCCACTTCTCTACATATGCTTAAATATTGCTATTGCTGCTGCTTTGCCACATGCAACCATTCAAGCCAGTCATGCACCTGCAATTTACTTTATAGACCATGGCAAAAAGGCATCTTGTGGTGCTGCTGCTGCCTCAACATAAGCAAACCAAAAGCCAAGAAGACAAGAGCTCAAAAACCATACAATCATGGTGGTGATCATTTATTAAAATTGACTCTCTCTTTTTGAATAATTTGAGATATCTCCCTCTCTCTCTGAGCTCTCTTTTCAATGAATTTTGTTGTATGTGAAAGAAAATGAGGGATCGCATCGAATGATCGTTGGCAAACAACTAACACCTGAATATCTTATATGTTTCATTTTTTTTTTTATTGAAAATGTTGTCGATCTTAATAACAAAATTTTTTAATATAATTTTTTAACATTTTTTTTTTTTGCAAATTTTGTATTTTTTTTGTTGCTGTTGCAAATTGTAAGCCATACAAACGTTTTTCGTCTTACAATTTGTTTCCATATATTTTATTTCCATTTCCATTTTATTAATTCTTTTGAAATTAACTCGTGTGCTGAGAGTGTGTTTAAAGTACGATCATGGCTTTAATCGGAAAATGAAGTTGGCAAAATAATTTTTTTACAAATTTTCTTAGTAAATTTATATTTTTAAAATTTTGAAAAAATCTGATTACTTCTCATTTATGATCATAAGATCATAAAGATCTCTAAACTTTTATTTTTGAAAAATTTTCTTTTGTTTTTGTTTTAAAATCTCAGACCAGCCTCTTTTTTTCTTCTTCTTAAAGGCTTTATTTTTTTAGTTAATTTTTTTTCCATGAAAAATTTAAGATAATTAATCTTTTCTTTATTTTATCAGCTAAATTTTGACATGGGAATTTTGTTTCTTTCTTACTTAATTTTAACTCATTTTTCTCTCTTTTTTCTGCTTCTTTACAGATTTGTTAATTCAACGCTTGTCGGTGCAACAGGTTTTGGAAGTTTCACCCGAATGGAAAACGAATAAATCCGAATCACAGTACACCTGGTTGGAATATGATTTTCGTGTTACTTGTGATCCTTATTATTATGGTGGCGGCTGTGCTGATCTCTGTCGCCCTCGTGATGATCAGTTCGGTCATTATACCTGCTCGGAAACGGGAGAGATTATATGCTTGTCCGGCTGGCAGGGAGATTATTGTGATAAACGTAAGTATTTTTTAAAGTTTTTCTAAAAAAAAGGAATTTTAAAGAAATTTTTAAATTTCTTTGATATTTTACCCAAATTCAAACCTTTCTCCATTCTTTCTCCAAGTTTTAATTTCTGCTTAAAATTTCGAAATTTTTAAGCAAAATGTCCAATTTTGACATTTTGATGAAATTCAAGCCTTTCTCTAGTCTTTCTCCAACTTTTATTTTTTGCTTAAAATTTCGAAATTTTTAAGGAAAATGTCAAAATTTACCATTTTGCTAAGAATTTTTGTTTAATGAAATAATTAAAGCTTTTAAAATCATTTCAAGTGTCTTTACTATTTTTCTAACCTAATTCAAGCCTTTCTCTAAATTTTTTATTAAGGTTTTACTTTTTTAAGTTTTTGCTGTAAATTTGATTTTCTGAAGAATTTTGTAATTTTGAAAGATTTGATCTTTTTTTTAGTGTCTAACAGACATTCTAGCCAAATTCAAGCCTTTCTCCAGCTTTTAAATTCAATAAGAAAAAAGGAAAAAGTTCCTTTTCTTTGATTAAAATTTCATAATTTTAGTTCAAATTTTTGTTTGATGAAGTATTTAAGGCTTTTAAAGCCATTCCAAGTGTCCTAACAATTATTCTAGCCTAATGCAAGTCATTCTCCAGTCCTTAAGTTTTTTTTATAATTTTATTACTTGGCTCAAATTTTGTTTTTAAGGCTTTAAATTTTGGTTTTTTGCTTTAATTTTTTGTTTTATGAAGTATTTTAGGCTTTTCAACTCATTTAAGTGTCTTGCAAAATTTCGAGCCTAATTCAAGCTTTTCTCCGGCTTTTCAATTTAAGTTCTTTTAAGTGTTTTCTGTTATAAATTTTTTTTTTTTTTTTTAAGGAATATATAGCTTTTTATGACATTTAAGTGTCTTGACATATTCTCCAGCCTAATTCAAGTCATTCTCCAGTTCTCAAATTTCGTTTTTTATGGCTTTCAATTTCGATATTTTGCTTTTTATTTTGTTTTTTTTTTGGTTTTATGAAAAATTTGGGGATTTTAAAGTCATTTTATGTGTCTTGCAAAATTTCGAGCCTACTTCAAACTTTTCTCCAGCTTTTCAATTTAAATGTTTTTTGATAAAATTTTTTAATTATTGAGTAATTTAAAGCTTTTTATGGCACTTCAAGTGTCTAGACATATTCTCCAGCCTAATTCAAGTCATTTTCCAGTCTCCAAATTTTGTTTTTATGGCTTTACATTTTAGTTTTTTTGCCTTAAATTTTGTTATTTTGCCTTAAATTTTGGTTTTATGAAGATTTTAGGGCTGTTAAAGTCATTTTATGGGTCTTGCAAAATTTCGAGCCTACTTCAAGCTTTTCTCCACCTTTTTAATTTAAGTTCTTTTAAGTGTTTTTAGATCAAAATTTTATTTTTGAGTAATATAAAGCTTTTTAAGGCATTTCAAGTGTCTTTACATATTCTCCAGCCTAAGTCAAGCCTTTTTCCAGTCCTAAAATTTTTTTTGTCATTTTAAAATTTGTTTCAAATTTTAGGTTTAAGGCTTTAAATTTCAGTTTTTTTACTTGTAACTCTAGCCTTAATCAAGTCTAATTCCAGCCTAAAGTTTGTTTCTAAAAGTTTAAACATTTTTTTTTGAATTTTTGTCTTTATGGCTTTAAATTCGAGTTGTTTTACTTTTAATTTGTTTATATTTTTTTGTGCAATTTTTTTAATGAAATTTGCTTTTAATTTATAATTTAAGCCATTTTCTGCTTTAAGGCTCTTGTTTTCTTAAAGCAGCTGTATTTTTTTATAGTTTTCAAAATTTTTTTCAGTTTTGAAAAAACCTGTTTCTAAATAGTTTCTTTTTATCTTAAGAGGTGTATAATCAACATCCGTCATTCAAGATAATTTTCAAAAATTTTTATCCCTTAATTTTTAGTATAAAAAGAAACAGACCAAAAAAATATACCCCAAATACCAGCAAAAAAAAAAAAAACTGAGAAAATTAAACAAAAATCTTCTTTTTTCTTATAAAACCTAAAAAAGGGTCTACTACTAATAATGCGGACTACTACCAACTACTACTACTATTTAATAAAAATGCTGATCATTTTAAGAAAAGATCATAAAACCAAAATGATCCTACTAGTGAGGCGATCATATAAGGCTGCTGCTGACGATCGTTTTATTTTGCTTCAATTCAGCTTAAGTATCTCTAAGAAGTTGAGGATGATAAACACACACTTCCTTTTCACAAACAGGTCTTCAAAATAGAGACCAAAAAGTAAACACATTTTTTACCTTTTTTTGAAAAAGGGATCCATGATCTCAGGAGTTCTTTTTTGTTTGTTTTCAAACTGATCTTTCATTGTGTGAGTGTGTGTAAGTGTTTAAGTATTGAAACTTCTTGTTTAAGCTGAGTTTTGGTTTTGTCTGTCTTTGTATTGGAGTTTCAGTGTTTTTAAAAAATTTTTTACCTGTAAATTTCAAGCCTTAAAACTCCCTCTCTCCCCATCATACCCTTGTCAGGCCCTAATGCTGGCGTGGGAAGATTTTTACTGCTTTTTAGCTGCCTTTAACTTCTTGTTGTTGTTGTTGCTGTTGCTGCTGTCGATGCCAATGTTCGAGTTTGAGCCGAGAGTTTGTTTTACTCTCCTTTAAAGACAAGGTTCCTCTTTGGTTTTTTTACTGATCTTCAAATAAACTACAAAAAGGTTCTGTGTTTTTTTTTTACTTCAAATATTTCTTTAAACTGTTAGAGTTTCTTGGTTGGTGATTTTTTTTTGGTAGCCTCAAAAGCGCTGATTCTTTTGTTCTTTGAAAAAATTTTTTTTTTCTTATTTGGACTCTTTTTTCAAAAAACGGATGCTGTTTTTGTTTGTTTAATATTTAAAAGAAAAATTTTTCTAATATTTCTTTTTCTGCTTTAAAAAAAACCTTCAAAAAAGAAAAATTTTCTCACACATTATAAATTTTAGTCTTATCAGTTTTTTTCTTCTTCTCAGTTTTGTTTTATTTAATTTATGATATCTTTGGAAATATTGATTAATTGTAACCGAAAAAACTGGTTTTGAAAAATTTAAGAAAATTTTAAGAATTTTGAGATTTTTTTTTAACAATGAATTTTGATTTTTCTTTTAGAAATTTTAGAAATGAAATCGATAATTGTTGTCTCTATTGAAAACTACTTTACATATAATTATTGAATAATTTCTTTAAGAGTTTGGCAGAAATTTTGTTGAATCATTTAAAATGATTTGAAATCATTATTTTTATTTTAAACACAATGACTTAACAAAATTTGAAATTTTCTAAACTTGAAAATTTTGTGATCATAAATTCTGAAGCCCTTAATCATAAACCAAAAATACAGTACAAAATTCCTGCTTTAAAAATTTGATAATTTTATAGTTCTGAACAAAATTTTGACATTTCAAAATCTCAAAATTTGTTTAACCATAAATTCTAAAGCCCTTAGTCCTAATCCAAAAACAGTACAAAATACAAAATTTCTACTTTAAAAATTTGATAATTTTATAAATGGTTTATGATTTAGGAGGTAAGAATCTAAAGGTGCTAAATCTAATATACCAACATTTTATTTCCCCCCTACAAAATCCTCAATTTCTAGTGAAAGTTCAAAAACTTAAATATTTTGCCTTAGAAAATTTTCAAATCCTTGAGGGCGTGTGAAAATTTTCCTTGAAAAAAAAATTCCATTTATTTCTTTATATGCTTTCAAAGAAGAATCTTCAAATCCCAAAAACTCAACCAACCAGTCTTCACTTTCTATATACTCCTAGAAAGAAAAAAATTGAAAAAAAAAATTTCAAACATGATTGAAAAAAAAAAACGAAAGAAAAAAATTAAAAGCTTTTTAACATTATTGGCATTAAACTTTGAAATCCCAAGAAAACCTGAAATTTTCTTAAGAATTCCTTTAAAATCCCCTTTACTTTCCTAAACCCCTTTTTTCTTACTTAAGACTCAAAGAAAAAAGATTTTCTTTTCTAACTTCAAGTCAAATCATTTCGAGTTGAAATAAAAACGAAAAAAAAAATATTGAATGAAAATCTATAAAAATTTGTAGCCTCCAATGAAGAAGAGATGAGGAGAAACCAGTCCTTTTTAATTTGTAGTTGTTAAGGCTGCGCAGCCTCTGCCTGCCAAGGCACGTTTTCTGTTTATGGTCTTGGCTTTAAGACTAACTTAATACAAAAAAAAAAGACTTAACAACTAAAGAAAAAGGGCTTTAAACAGATGCTTTTAAACGTGTTTTTTTTTTTGCGTAAAATTAAAAAAGATTCCTTGATGTTCTTGGGACCGAAAGGCAAGATGGCTTGATGATAGGCCAGACGTAGACAGGGCTTTGGGGTTGCTGGAATATTTTGTTAAAACGACTAACTTTAATTCTTTTCTTGGGTTTAAGTTTAACATTTTAGATCATGGGATCTTTTGTTCCCCCTCTACTTTGATCAGTATTGAAAATTTTCAACTTAAGAATAAAAAATTTTAGTTTGAGAATGAAAAGTTTCAATTTGAGAATGAAAAATTTCAATTTGAGAACGAAAAATTTCAGTTTGAGAATGAAAAGCTTCAATTTAAAATGAAAAATTTTAATTTGAGTATGAACAATTTCGATTTGAGAACGAAAAGTTTTAATTTAAAATGAAAAATTTCAATTTGAAAACGAAAATTTCAGTTTGAGAATAAAAAATTTCAATTTGAGAATAAAAAATTTCAATTTGAGAATGAAAAGTTTCAATTTTATTGAATATGAAAAATTTCATTTTAATTTGAAATTGATTATTTTTAGTTTGAAATGAGAAATTTTAATTTGAAACTGAAAATGTTCTATTTGAAAATGAAAAATTTTATTTCAAACCTGAAAAACTTCATTTCGAAAATGAAAAATTTGAGAATAAAAAATTTTCAATTTTACATTTTATCTTAGGGATATTAAAGACTGTTCAGAGTTTAACATTTTTTTCTAAAATTTACTGATTTTTTTTCTTTTATTTCAAATATTTTTTATTTTTCCAATTTATTCTAATTTTTCCATTTTCTTCCTTCTTTCTTTTTTTAGCAAAATGTGCCAAAGGTTGTGAACATGGTCATTGTGATAAACCCAATCAATGCATGTAAGTATTTTCAAATTTTGATTTTTATTAAAAAAAATTTCTACTTCCAAAAAGAGATTTAAAGAAATTTTGAAAGTTTTAAAAGATTCAAAACAAAATTTTCTAAAAAAGCTTTAAAATAATAAAAATTCTTAGGAAATTTTAGAGAAATGTAAAAATTTTGTCTTAAAGTTGCTATCCCTTAAGAAATTTTCAAAATTTTTTTTAACTCAAAATAAAATTTCGAAAAACTTTGAGGTTAAAAATGAAATTTTTTTAGAAAAATTATGTTAAAAGAATATTTTATCTAAAAACAATTTAAATATTTTAATTATTGGCCAAAACGTTTTAAATTTTAAGGAAATTTAAAAAATTCAACATAACCTCAAAAAATTTTAATATTATTTATTTTTTTTACTCAAAAGAAAGTTTTAAAAAATTTTGAGGTTATAAAGAAATTTGTTAGAAAAATTTTGTTAAAAGAATTTTTAAATGAAAACAATTAAAATATTTTAATTATTGCTCAAAAAGTTGTAAATTTTATGGAAATTTAAAAAAAATTCAACATAACCTCAAAAAAGAGTTTTAAAAATTTTAGGTTAGAAAAGAAATTTTCATTATTTTAAGGTTAGACTTGAAAGTTCTTATTAAATTTTTTAATTATTGGCCTAAATGTTATTAATATTTAAGAAATTTATAAAAATTAAAAAAAAGAGATTTCAAAATCTTAGGTTGAATAACAATTTTGAAAATTTTTTAGGTAAAAAATCAAATTTCTTAGAAAATCTGATAAAATGAGCAGAAATTCTTTTTGAATTTTAAAAATACAAAATTTATGGTCCGGAAATTGTGAATTTGTAGGAAATTACCAAAAATTAACATAACCTTAAATTGGAAAATTTGAACATTTTTGAGGTTAGAATTGAAATCTTGAAAATTTGAAGGTTAAAAACGAATTTTGTTAGAAAAAAATTTAAAAATGAAAAGATTCTTTTAGAAAAACTTTAATATGGGAAATATTGGCAACAATTTTGAAGAAATTCAACATAATTTATATTTTAAAATTTTTCTAAACTTTGAGGTTAGAATTGTTATTTTGAAAATTTTAAGGTTATATTGTACATAAAATTTGTTAGAAAAAGTAAGAAAGTGACAAGATTTTGTTAAAAATTCGTAATAATTAAAAAATTCAGCATAACCTCTATTTGAAAAATTTTCGAAATTTTGAGGTTAGAATTGAAATTTAAAAAATTAAAGGTTATAAATGAAATTTGTTAGAAAAAGTAAGAAAATGTCAAAATTTTGTTTAAAATTTTATAATCACAGAAAAATTAAAGTCATATAAACTCTAATAGGAAAATATTGAAAAATTTTTTGAATTTTTGAAAAATTTGTAAGGTTAGAAATGAAATTTTATTAAACTTGTAATAAAAATTTGTTATGAATAATAAAAATTCTTAAGTAATTGTTTTGATATTACTAAAATTCTTAACATTTTCTTGATATTAAAACAATTTTTATAACTTTTTTTTTTCATTTTCCAAACGGCCTTTAAAAATCAATTTCATTTTCCTAAAACTTCATTCTACTGATAAGTTTTCCCTATAAAAGACCCTACCTTTATTTTAGTTTTATAGCAGTTTTGTTGCTTTTCTTCTTCACCATAATAATGTGGTCTATTTGTTTAAACGTTGAAGAATCCGTGGCTTCTTTTTTTTCCAATTCCAATTTACACAATTCCAAAGTCTTTACGTTTTTATTTCAAGACTACAAAAAAAAAAGTGTGTATGAAATTTTTTTTTTTTCAATTTTTTTCTTCTTCTTCTTAAGGTTTATTCAAAGTGTGGGAATGTTTTAATAATTCTGAACACACAACATGTCATAAAATCAAACAACTTTACTTTACAAAATAAAATGTTAAACAGTTCTCCAAATCAACTACTCACTACTTAAATACACTTTAAAGAGGGAATGAAGGTTGTCAAACGGACGGGAGGGTTTTGGTTTGTTAAAGTTAAGAAAGGAGGGACGGGCGCATTAAAGCGCAGACGAAATTAAAGGGGGGGGGGGGGGGGGACAGTAGGTTATGTGAATCAAGAAATTTATATTGAAATTACAGTATCTACTGGTACTTGTTATAAAATGATATTAACCTGAGCTACGCCTAAATTAATGGGAAATAAAATTGGCAGAAAAATTGATAAATTTAAATGGAAAATTGGCTTTAACTCTTTTGTTTTTGGTTTGTAATACAAAAATGTATGTTCTAGGCTTAAATACTATTTGATTTAAAGCATTTAAATACAAAACGGGCCTAGCCCGCTTAATAAAATTTCTTCATTTCCACTTAAGGGGTTAAGAAATTTCAAAATTTATGGTTATTTATTAATAGGTGAAGGCTTTTTCTTTAGTTTTTTCTTCATAATAAAAAAATTTCATTAGTTAAATTTCAAAATTTCTTTTTATTTCTTTCTGTTTTTTTTTTATTTTCCAAACCAATAATTTCTTTAACAAAAAATTTCAAATTACTTTTGATGATGATTTTTTTTATCAAGTTTTTAATGTGTGATTTCCGTTTGAAATTTAGTTTGTGTTTAAAAATTTAAAAACTCATCTCTTGCCTCAAATCGTACCTAACCATAAAAAAAGAAGAGATACTTTATAAAAACCACAAAATTGCTGAAATTAGCAATTTTCTGCAAAAATATACACACAAAACCTTTAGAAATTCAAGAAAAAAAAAAACACAAAACACTCAAAATAATAAGAAACTTCCCTTATGTTTTAAAATCCACAAACAACAAAGTATTTTTCAAAATTATAACCAAATCAGCTGAAATTCTACAAATTTGAAAAAAAATTTCATTTCAGCAAAGTGTAAATTTACACCTGGCTACTCAAACTTAGTCATATTGCTATTTTTTTTTGAAGACTTTATAAAAATTGTTCAGTTAATTCTCTTTTTATAATAACAAATTGATATAATGATCATATTAAATTTTTATGGGAATTTTTAAAATTTTGTGTAATAAAAAACTTTTCAATTTCAATTCCAACAAAATTCCTTTGTCTTTAATTATAAAATTTAAAAAATCTTTAACTTCATTTTGAAAACTGTCATTTGCCAAATTTGCCCTTTTCATTTGAAAACTTTTCATTACCTTTTTGTTTTCAATTTTCATTATTTCAATATTATTTCATTTTAACTTCAGTTTCATTCCAATATATCTATTTTTTTCAATTTCAAATTACTTTACAAGGTGTGTCTTTCTAGATTTCCTACATTTTCTTTGGGGTTTTTTTTTTCTTCTTAAGAGTTTCTAATGAGAGGAGTGTTATTTATAGCTTTTAATATTAGTTCGCTGCATTTCAAATATGCAAAACTGTTTTGAAATTTGCTTTAATATTCTTGTTTTAAAGTTCACACACCATATTTTTTGCTTTCAAATGCCTTTGACTAAGCTCTCATCATCATCATCATTAGGTATGACTAAAACGTGCTGAAATAATTTAAATTCTATGGAGCAACTACTGGTTTTTTGTTGGGAAAATGTTTTGTTTAAAAGAAATAGTTCAATTTTAGTCGAAAAGTTGAAGAATTTTTATGTAAACTTAAAATTTTTTAACATAACCTTAAAATTTTTAAACATAACCTCAAAATTTTTGAACCTAACCTTAAAATTTTTGAACATAACCTTAAAATGTTAACATAACCTTAACATTTTAACATAACCTTTCAATTTCTTTAACATAACCTCTAATTTTTTTTGAAATAATCTTAAAATTTTTTGACATAACCTTAAAATTTTAACATAACCTCTAAATTTCTCAAAATAACCTCTAAATTTTTTAGCAAAACCTCAAAATTTTAACATAACCTTAACATTTTAACATAATACTAACATTTTTCAACATAACCTCTAAAACCTTACCATTTTTTTAAATAACCTGAAAATATTAACATAACCTTACGATTGTTTACATAACCTTCAAATTTTTTAACATAACCTTAAAATTTCTCGAAATAAACTCAAAATTTTTTAGCAAAACCTCAAAATTTTAACATAACCTTAAAAAAATGTTCATCCTAAACTCAAAATTTTTATTTTAATCTCCAAATTTTTTATATTTTTTTCAAAATTTTGTGACTTTCTTTAAATTTTCGTGAATTTTTAGATGTTCTCTGTCATTTAACATATATTGAGATTTCCGTTTTCTATTAACTCTTGACCTTTTTAAAATACAACTTTAAAATACATTTTTTTTGTTCAAAATTTCCAGTTTCCCTTAAAAAGCAAAATTTCTTCTAACACCCACTCTTTTTTTCGCATTTCGCGTTTTTTTTTTGAGTTTAATTAATTTTAATAATAATTTTTAATTAAGCTTTGGTATATATTTTTTTGTTATGTATATTTTCAATATTCCATTCGCAAAAGTCTCTGTAAATAACCAAATGTGCCAGTAATACTAAATGTGACACATCAAGACTGGTTTCCTTTACAAACCCCCTCTTCGAAAACATTTTCTGCGGCTCCATTCTAGCAACAGAGTCTTGCAAAAATGCTTTAAATTAATCGTGAGAAATAATTTGTGCAAAAATGGTCACATACTTTTTTTTTGTGTACAAACACACAACGAAAGAATTTCCCTGGGACTCTCCGCTGGCGCTCGTCCCATTTAGGAATTGAAAATTTCTTTATTTTTATTTTTCAAGAGTTTAATACAAATAAATTATTTAAATTTAAAATTCTTATTTTTTCTTATGTTTTGTAAGGGGGGAGAAACTTTTTCTTTTAACTTTAACCTGTCATGTTAATTTACGCTTGTCTGTTAAGTTAGTTCCTGGTTTAATATTAAGTTTTTTTTTGTGAAAGAAAAAAAAAACAGGTGATTTGTCTTCTTGTTACACATAATTGGACCTTACGTCTTTGTTTCCATTTCCTTAAGGGTCTTTAAAACGTTTCTGGATACCTCATTTTTTGATCCCTTTATATCACCTCTTGATTTATTTGCATTTTCATTGATTTCTTTATTCAAATTTATTTTTTTCACGGTACTTGAGATTTCTTTAAACAGTCTCTTTTTTTCTCTGACCACTTTGGGATGCTTTAATTCGTTTTGCTTGATAAATAAGTAAACAGCAACAACAAGAAAAAATAAACTCAAAACCATTCATTCATTCACCTTAAGTAAATCATACATTTCAATTTTTTTGCTTTACACTTTTTCAAAAAATCGCTGGCGGCTATTATCATTTTTTGTTTAGTTTATTGTTGTTGCCTAAGTTTATTTGAATTTTAATTTAATTAAATGAATCTCAGAAAAAAAAAATTTGACTTGTTTGAATACAATACCCAAATTCTGGTGTGTTAATGAAGTGATCTTGTTAAGAAATCAATTTGCAATACTTTCGAAATATGTCATATGTATAGCAAATTTATCATATTTTTCTTAAATAATCAAACAAATAGGGTCAAATAATCATACAATAAACAAAAAATAGCTTTGAAGTGGAACCGCCAGCTCTAATCAGAAAATAATATAATTTACTAATATGTAGTTATGCCCAACTCTGCTGGGCGAGTATTGTAAACACACTGTTACTCCCAGTCATTTTACAAACAAAATGTAAACAAACCAAAAAAAATGTAAACAAAGACAATTTTTTTTGGGTTAGAATTAAACTTTGCCAGAAAAATTTCTAAAATTGTAAAAATTTTCTTAAATCTCTTTTTATTTGTAATAAATTTATTAAATTTTTGTTGTTAAAGCCTTTACTCATCTTTTATTTTCCTCTTTCTTTCTCTTTTTAGTTGCCAAGCCGGCTGGAAGGGACCTCTTTGCAACGAATGTGAAGCCTATCCCGGTTGTGTTCATGGAACATGTTCTAAGCCTTGGGAATGCATTTGCAATGAAGGTTGGGGTGGTCTTTTCTGCAATCAGGACTTGAACTACTGCACCAATCATCGTCCCTGCCAAAATGGTGGTACCTGCTTCAATACCGGTCAAGGTCTATACACCTGCATGTGCCCACCCGGTTTCAATGGTCCCGACTGTCAAAACGAAATTAATTCCTGCAATGAAGAGAATCCCTGTCAAAACTCTGGCACCTGTATCGAGGAAGCCTCCAAACGTGGCTATAAATGTGATTGCAAAAAAGGTTGGTCCGGTCGCTTGTGTGAAGATAAGGTTATAACCTGTGCCGATAAGCCTTGTGTTCATGGTTCCTGTCGCGATTCTTCCAAAGGCTTCCAGTGTGAGTGTCCCAATGGCTATAGCGGCTCGATGTGTGAGGTTCATGTTGATACCTGTGCTCCCAATCCCTGTCAGAATAAGGGTTCCTGTATGGTCACCTCAAATGGTTCACCCAAATGTCAATGCCCCAGTGGTTTTACCGGTTCTCTATGCGAAGAAAATATTGATGACTGCCAAGGCAATCCCTGTCAAAATGGTGGCTCCTGTATTGATTTGATTAACCAGTTTAGATGCCAATGTGTGCCCGGATTTTTCGGTTCTCTATGCTCGGATAAGGTTGATTTGTGTTTAACCAAACCCTGTGCCAATGGCGGTTCATGTACCAATTTGAATAATGACTACCAATGTGCCTGTCGTGCTGGTTTTACCGGTAAAGATTGCTCGGTGGATATAGATGAATGCAGCTCTCAGCCTTGTCATAATGGTGGTACTTGTGTTAATCGTGTCAACAGCTTCCATTGTGTTTGTGCTAATGGTTTCAGAGGTCAGCAGTGCGATGAAGAGTCCTACTCCTCGGCCACCTTTGATGCTAGACAATATGAAGCCACCACCCAGGCCAGAAGTGATGGTTTAACCAGTGGCCAGGTTGTTTTGATAGCCATTTTGTCAGTAGCCATGCCCTTGGTGGCTGTCATTGCTGCCTGTGTTGTCTTCTGCATGAAACGTAAACGCAAGCGTGCCCAGGAAAAAGATGATGCCGAGGCTCGCAAACAAAATGAACAAAATGCCGTAGCTACCTTACATCACAATTCGGGCGGTTTGTCTAGTGTGGCTGTGGGTGCCTTGGGCGTAAAACGTGGCTCTAGTTCTGGCTTGACTTTTGATAATTCCAATCCTAATATCATCAAGAATACCTGGGATAAATCGGTTAACAATATTGCCTGCTCGGGGGCCACAGATGAGGGTTTAATGAATACATCTTTATATGGCGGTGCTTTATCCAACTACACAGCTGACAATAATGCCAATTCGGAATTTTGTGGTGTCGGCCAGATACAGCCTTTGCAGAGAGCCAAATCACAAAAGCAGCTCAACACAGATCCCTCTCTCATGCATAGGGCCTCTCAGCTAATGGGTGCTGTCGGTGGTACACACAACAGCGCTTCGCATGCACCTACCAAAGATTATGGAGCCAGCTCTTCGAATGCAGAGAATAGCAAAAGAATCTCTGTTTTAGGAGAAAGTGCCTACTGTTCCCAAAGATGGCCCTCGTTAGCGGCCCAAGGTGTGGCCGGCGGCTGTGGTTCGGCTACCAGTTCGGCGGTCTCAACAACGGTCCAAAGATCTATAGTTTGCGGTACTCCACATATATAGAGTAAAGCCACCTGCCATCTGCATTAAGAATCAATATTAGGAACAAATTTTAGGTGTAAAGTTTTTAAACATTAAAACAAAATAAACAAGATTTAAGGAAACCAAGCGCTGTTGAATATTTTTATAGATTTTTTTTAAATAACTACGAAAAACCACTCTCTCTTAAAACAGAAAACTCTCTTAATCTCTCTCTTTTAAAAGTGAACTCTCTCTTAAAAACGAAAAAAAGGAAATTTCACTCTTAATTTCTGTTTATAAAAGATTTTTAAAAACTTTCTTTTTATTCTTTAAAACTTTCTGTTTCTCTTTTACACTCTTTCGCTCATGATCTTAAGGGAATTATAAAACTATTTTTTATATAAGTTTAAATAAAAAATTTAAAAAAATGGACTGATTTATATAAAAAAATTTAATTAAAAAAAAAGAAAATTTTACATTTAATAAAACAAAATTGTGTATAATCTTTAAATAAATATTTTTTATATTTTTAAAAAGAAATTTAACAAAACAAAAAATCATTAAGTAATTAACTTTAAATAAAAATATTTACATTCCTCTCTTTTTTTCTCTTACTATTTAAAAGATTTCTCTTTACAAAACCTTGACTTTTTTCTCTTTTTCCTAAATTTTAAATTGAAGCTGATTTTTGAAAAATTTTCTTACTGACTTTTTTTTTATAAAAATACCAAATAAAAAGACAAAGCTTCAATTTTTTTCAAAATCTCTCTCTCTCTCTGTCTTAAATGTCATTTAAATTTCTCTTAACTTGACGCATGTTTTAGATAAAAATAATAATCAAGATAAAATATGTTTATTTTTAAAAATTTTTGTAAATATTTCCTTTTCGAATTTTTTTGGAACCATTTCGAAATTTATTTAACCTCTTATTTCCTTAATTAAGCTCTTTTTTATGCAAAGAGCTTTTATATAAATATTAAAAATTTGTGTAAATATTAAATTTTAATTAATTTATCTCTTAAGTTTTAGTTTTTAAGTATTAAACGAAAAACCACAAAAAAAAAAAGAATTGAAAAAATAGAAAAAACAAAAAAACCTTGACTTAAATTTAAAAATTTGTATTTATAAAAATATTAATTATTTTTTAGTATTTAAACTTTTATTTTTATATAATTTTTTTTTTTATATAGTTTAATTTAAAATTTAATTTAAATTCTTTAAAAACAAAAACAAACTCTAAAAATTGCAAGACAAACGAAGACATTTTCAAAATATTTATATTTTTTAGTTTTTTTTATAATTTTTTTAAACATTTTTTTTTAACCAAATTTATAATTTTTAATTGTTTGAAATTTTCCAAATTCTAAAAAAAACAACAAAAAAATAAACTGAAAATTATTATATGAAAAAAAAATTAAAAATCTTTTTATTTTATTTTCCAACAAATGGGAATTCATAAAGGGAAACACTTTTAATATTCAAAAATAAAAAAGGGTTTAAAGCATAAATTTCTTCATATTTCAGCCTCAAACTTTATGACTTCCCATTTTTTTTATTAAAAAAAAAAAAAATAAGTCATATTTTTATAATTTAAATTTTTATTTACTTAATTATTTTTTAATTTAATTAAAAAAAAAACAAACAAAAATTGTTTATGGAATTTATTAATTTTTAAGCTAATTTCTCTATTTTGAACAAAAACGAAAAAATCTAAAATTGAAAATATTATAACAAACGAGAAAAATCTTAAGAAAAATTTGGAAAAATTCTAAAAATATATAAATTATTAAAACAAAAACAATGAACATTTTTTTTTTTAAACAAAAACTCCATTAAGTTGTTATATTTTTCATTATAAAATTTTTTTAGATGATCTCAATATTAAAGAAATAGTTAAAAGAATTAACAAAAATTTAAACAAAAAAAATATCTAAAGAAAGGGAAGACATTTTTCATTATTTTTTAAAATTATTATTATAAAAAAACAAAAAGAAAATAATATAAAGCAAAAAGGTTCCTCATTAGTGTAAAATTATAAAATAAATTTATAAAAAATATCACAAAAAAATTTAAAAAATCTGAAAAAAAAGAATACAAAAACTGAAATGTAAATATTTAATCTAATGAACGAGAAAAAAAGAAAAAGACAAAATAAAACAATTTTTAAAAAAAAAAATATTAACAAAAACGATTGCACAATTATTTTAATGTTTAACAGATTTGTATAAATTGTTTTTCAGAATAATTGAAAATTTCATCCGATTTTTCTATAAATTGACTTGAAATACATTTATAGTATTCACAAGATGTTGTAAGAGTGGTATCCTAGTATTACAATGTTGTTGTAACTGTTGATACTGAAACTAATTTGAAGAAGAATTTAGTTTAAAAAAAGGTTCGAAAGAATTTCTTTACAAAAATTTAACTTATCGAAAAGCTTTTTCTATAGATTGGACTGATATGGTATTCACAAGATGTTCTAAGAGTTGTATCTCGATATTAGAATCTGGTTGTATGAGTTGACAATTTTAGATCGAGTATCATTGGCTTTGGTTCGGGACATAGAGTAAAGATCGGTATTATATTGCTACAACTTGTTTAGGAATTAATCTAGGGATTGGCATTAAATGCATTTATAGTATTCACAAGATGTAGTAAGAGTTGTATCTCCGTGGTGCAATGTTGTTGTGGCAGTTATGATGGGAAGAAACTTTTTGTTGTTAAAGCTATTTCTGGGTTGTTAAGATTTTTCGAAAAAAAAACTCATTTAAGGGTTAAAGAAAGTATCGTCAATAACTTCCGATATTACCAAATATCTTTTAATATACACAATGTCCAATTGCGTAATCTTAAAAATCGGTGAAGTTTTAGAAAAATTTTTGATATAAAGTTTTTATAGAAAAATTGTGGATATACAATTTTTTATATAAAATTTTTGGATATACAATTTTTATAGAAAAATTTTCGTTACAAAATTTTTATAGAAAAATTTTCGTTACAAAATTTTTATAGAAAAATTTTCGTTACAAAATTTTTAAAGAAAAATTTTCGTTACAAAATTTGTATAGAAAAATTTTCGTTACAAAATTTTTATAGAAAAATTTTCGTTACAAAATTTTTATAGAAAAATTTTCGTTACAAAATTTTTATAGAAAAATTTTCGTTACAAAATTTTTATAGAAAAATTTTCGTTACAAAATTTTTATAGAAAAATTTTCGTTACAAAATTTTTATTGAAAAATTTTCGTTACAAAATTTTTATAGAAAAATTTTCGTTACCAAATTTTTATAGAAAAATTTTCGTTACAAAATTTTTTTAGAAAAATTTCCGTTACAAAATTTTTATAGAAAAATTTTCGTTACAAAATTTTTATAGAAAAATTTTCGTTACAAAATTTTTATAGAAAAATTTTCGTTACCAAATTTTTATAGAAAAATTTTCGTTAGAAAATTTTTATAGAAAAATTTCCGTTACAAAATTTTTATAGAAAAATTTTCGTTACAAAATTTTTATAGAAAAATTTTCGCTACAAAATTTTTATAGAAAATTTTTCGTTACAAAATTTTTATAGAAAAATTTTCGTTACAAAATTTTTATAGAAAAATTTTCGTTACAAAATTTTTATAGAAAAGTTTTCGTTATAAAATTTTTATAAAAAAATGTTTACTATAAAATTTTTATAAAAAAAAATTTCACTATAAAATTTTTACAAAAAAATTTTCACTATAAAATTTTTATAGAAAAATTTCTAGATAAAGTTTTTATAAAAAAATTTTCAATAAAAAATTTTTATAGAAAAATTTTACAAAATTTTTTTAGAACAATTGTTGATATAAAATTTTGAAAAATTAGGTTTAATCAGCCTTGAGTTCAAATTTTGATAGAAATATTTTGGATATAAAATTTTTATAAAAAAAATTTTTGATATAAAATTTTCATAGAAAAATGTTTGATATAAAATTCTGATAAAACAATTTTTGTTAAAAAAATTTTATAGAAAAATTTTTGGTACAAAATTTTTATAGAAAAATGTTTGCTATAAAATTTTTAATGTAAAATTTTTGAACAAAAATTTTTGATATAAAAAATTTTGTAGAAAACTTTTTGATATAAAATTTTTATAGAAAAAATTTTGATATTCATTTTTTATAGAAATATTTTTGATATAAAAATTTTAAAGAAAAAGTTTTGATACAAAATTTTTGATATAAAATTTTTATAGAAAAAATTATTGATACAAAATTTTTTGAAATTAAACATTTTTCGATATATCGAATTTATATATAAAATTTTGTAGAAAAATTTTCGATATAAAATGTTTATAGAAAAATTTTTGATACAAAATTTGTTTAGAAAAATTTTTCGTATAAAATTTTCATAGAAGAATTTTAAATATAAAATTTTTATAGAAAAATTTTTGATATAAAATTTTGATGGAAAAATGTTTGATATCAAATCTTTATAGAAAACTTTTGATATAAATTTTTTATAGAAAAATTTTTGATATAAAATTTTTATAGAAAAATTTCGGATATAAAGTTTTTATAGAAAAATGTTTGTTATAAAAAATTTTGATAGAAAAATTTTTAAAATATAAAGTTTTTATGGAAAAATTTTTGATAAAAAAATTTTTATAGAAATATTTTTGTTATAAAATTTTTATAGAAAGATTTTTGATATAAAATTTTTATAGAAAAATTGTTGATATAAAATTTGTATAGAAAAATTTTTGATATAAAATTTTAATAGAAACATTTTCGATGCAAAATTTTCGTTATAAAATTTGTATAGAAAAATTTTCGTTATAAAATTTTTATAGAAAAATTTGTAATACAAAATTTTTATAGACAATTTTTTATAGAAAATTTTTATAGAAAAAATTTCTATACAAAATTTTTATAGAAAAAATTTCGATACAAAATTTTTATAGAAAATTTTCGTTATAAAATTTTTATAGAAAAATTTTTATACAAAAATTTTTGATACAAAATTTTTTATAGAAAAATTTTTGATATACAATTTTAGATTTAAAATTTTTATAGAAAAATTTTTGAGTTAAAATTTTTACAGAAAAATTTTTGAGTTAAAATTTTAATAGAAAAATTTCTGATATGAAATTTTTGTAGAAAAGATTTTTGATATAAAATTTTTGTAGAAAAATTTTGGATATAAAATTTTTATAGAAAAATTTTTGATAGAAAATTTTTATAGAAAAATTTTTGATAGAAAATTTTTATAGAAAAGTTTTTTGATATAAAATTTTCATAGAAAAATTTTATGATATATTTATATATATTTTTAAATAAAAATTTTTGATATAAAATTTTCATAGAAAAATTTTTGTTTTAAAATTTTTATTCACAAATTTTTGATATAAAATTTTTATAGAAAAATTTTCGATAAAAAAATTTTTAAAGAAAAATGTTTGATACAAAATTTTTATAATAAAATTTTCGTTAAAAATTTTTTTTTAGAAAAACTTTCGTTATAAAATTTTTTTAGAAAAACTTTTTTTAGAAAAACTTTTTTTAGAAAAACTTTTTTTTAGAAAAATTTTTTAAATATAAATTTTTTTAGAAAAATATTTGTTATAACATTTTTATAGACAAATTTGTGTTCCGAATTTAAAATTGACAATAATATTGGGCTATTTAAAATTCAATTTAAAAGATATGGGCAAAAATCAAACAGTTTTAATTCCTTCAAAAGCGACTTTCAACTCGAATAACTTTTTATCTCTTTAGAGTTCCGAAATTCTAATTACAGATTTAAGCTCCAAAGACTTCAGTTATATTGAACGTAAAATCTTAGTTGCGCAATTTTGCGCTTCTTAGCGCAATTGGCATGCAAATTTAAAAAACATAAAAAAATCGATTCACTTTTTTTCATATTTCGTTTTCCTTCTCATTCGTTATAAAATTTGGACCCAGGTCGTTGTTCTACGAAATAGCCACCATACTTGTGGGATGAATCCATTATCCTCTAAATTTTAATATCGTCACTTTTATTACTACTTAATGGCTGCCAAAATTTGAAGCATGTTTGGGCCACTTTTTAGTTTGTAGGCATATTTTTAATCCGACTCAAGGTATTGCAAAAACATGGATAAGGATTGATAGATCTTTCAGTTTTGCATCGTTTGATATATATTTCATTAATGTACTCCATATAGGTATGACATACGGCCGGTTTTAATGACGAAAACTTGAACGTACATTTTTTCAAAATACCGGTTTTTCTTGGGAGCATTCGCAAATATATATTGAAATTTCCAAACTACCGCGTAAACCGAGTTTTTTTTGGCATTTAACACCTAAAAGAAATGTAATATTAAAATTTGGAATGAACCTTGTTTTAGATCCATTTCTATAAAGAGTAAAGGTTTACCAAAATCTGTTAAACATTCAAATAATATGATTTTAAATGAAAACTACTTGACTTCCCTTTAGACAAATAAGTGGAGCTAAATTGTCTGAAGATCTGTCAAACGATTTCGTAAGTTCTTGAAAACATTTAGCTTCAAATTGAACACAGATGAGTTTCATTTTGAACACAAAAGTGTTCAAATTGTTTCTTGTGATAAAGTTACGTTCACAAACATCAGATAAAGTTCAGTAAAATTTAGCTCCAGTTAAAAAAAATTGATAATTATACATCCCAAAATGTTAATTTAACTAATCTTCCATCACTAAATTTATAATAACTTTGTAAATAAATCTTTTTTCTGTCTGTTTTAATCACCAACAAATTTTATTTGAAATTTTAATTAAACCCCTCCCATTTTTGTTACATACCTTCTTTTCAAAATTTAGTTTTATAACTTTTAATTAGACAACAAATTGATAATTTTTCCCATTTAAAAAAAAATTTGTTTCTTAATAAAAAAATACCACTTTATTTAGTCGTTTTAGCTTAAACAAAAAAACTTATAATTGTAAAAAAAAAACATTTACAAAATAATGATAAATAATTGTATGTAAATTCTATAAATTAATTATAAATGTAAAAATCTATAAATAGTAGAATGTACTTAAATATAACATTAAAAACAACACAAACATATTTTTTTAGTCTATATGAAATTTAATATTAGTAATTTTAATTAAAAACTATAAAAAAGTAATTGAAAAAATGAAATCGAAAAAAAAAACAAAAGAAAAAATATAAATAAAAAGAAATTTTTATGAAATGAATTGAAATATCAGGAGTTTTTTCTATTAAAAAGTTTTAAAATAAGTTTTTATAAGCAAATCATTACAGAATAAATCACTATGGGAAGAGTTTTCAGTAAAAAAGTTGACAATGGGGAGAGTTTTCTATAGAAAAAGTGACGATGGGAAGAGTTTTCTATAGAAAAAGTGACAATGGGAAGAGTTTTCTATAGAAAAATTGACGATGGGAAGAGTTTTCTATAGAAAAAGTGACGATGGGAAGAGTTTTCTATAGAAAAAGTGACAATGGGAAGAGTTTTCTATAGAAAAATTGACGATAGGAAGAGTTTTCTATAGAAAAATTTTAAGATGGGAAGAGTTTTCTATAGACAAATTTCAAGATGAGAAGAGTTTCTATAGAAAAATTTTAAGATGGGAAGAGTTTTCTTTAGAAAATTGAAGATGTTTCCAATTACAAGTTTTAAGATGGGAAGAGTTTTTATAGAAAAATTCGAAGATGGGAAGAATTTTCTATAGAAAAATTTGAAAAAGGGAAGAGTTTTCTATAGAAAAATTGACGATGGAAAGAGTTTTCTATACAAAAATTTGAAGATGGGAAGAGTTTTCTATACAAAAATTAACGATGGGAAGAGTATTCTAGGGAAAAATTTAAAGATGGAAAGAGTTTTCTATAGAAACATTTGAAGATGGAAAGAGTTTTCTATAGAAAAATTTGAAGATGGGAAGAGTTTTCTATACAAAAATTCGAAGATGGGAGAGTCTTCTATTGAAAAACTTGAAGATAGAAAGAGTTTTCTATAGAAAAATTGACGATGGGAAGAGTTTTCTATAGAAAAATTTTATGATGGAAAGAGTTTTCTATAGAAAAATTGACCATGGGAAGAGTTTTCTATAAAGGATGGGAAGAGTTTTCTATAGAAAAAGTGACGATGGGAAGAGTTTTCTATAGAAAAAGTAACGATGGAAAGAGTTTTCTATAGAAAACGTGACGATGGGAAGAGTTTTCTATAGAAAAAGTGACGATGGGAAGAGTTTGTGACAATGGGAAGAGTTTTCTATAGAAAAGTTGACGATAAGAAGAGTTTTCTATAGAAAAACTGACAATAGGAAGAGTTTTCTATAGAAAAAGTGACGATGAGAAAAGTTTTCTATAGAAAAAGTGACGATGGGAAAAGTTTTCTATAGAAAACGTGACGATGGGAAGAGTTTTCTATAGAAAAAGTGACGATGGGAAGAGTTTGCTATAGAAAAAGTGACAATGGGAAGAGTTTTCTATAGAAAAGTTGACGATAAGAAGAGTTTTCTATAGAAAAACTGACAATAGGAAGAGTTTTCTATAGAAAAAGTGACGATGAGAAAAGTTTTCTATAGAAAAAGTGACGATGGGAAAAGTTTTCTGTAGAAAAAGTGACGATGGGAAAAGTTTTCTATAGAAAAATTTGAAGATGGGAAGAGTTTTCTATAGAAAAATTTGAAGATGGAAAGAGTTTTCTATAGGCAAATTTGAAGACCGAAAGAGTTTTCTATAGAAAAATTTGAAGATGGGCAAATTGAAGATGGAAAAATTTGAAGTTAGGAAGAGTTTTCTGTAGAAAAATTTGAAGATGGAAAGAGTTTTCTATAGAAAAATTTGAAGATAGGAAGAGTTTTCTATAGAAAAATTGACGATGGGAAGAGTTTTCTATACAAAAGTTTGAAGATGGGAATAGTTTTCTATAGAAAAATTGACGATGTGAAGAATTTTCTAGAAAAAAATTGAAGATGTGAAGAGTTTTCTATAGAAAAATTGACGATGGGAAGAGTTTTTTATAGAAAAATTGACGATAGGAAGAGTTTTCTATAGAAAAATTTAAAGATGGAAAGAGTTTTCTATAGAAGAATTGACGATGGGAAGAGTTTTCTGTAGAAGAATTGACGATGGAAAGAGTTTTGTATAGAATATTTGACGACGGGAAAAGTCTCCTATAAAAAATTGATGATAGGAGTTTTCTATAGAAAAATTGACGAAAGAAAGTGTTTTTAAATTTACACGAAAACATTTCGTGTCTGTAACTAATCGCAATTTTAGCGAACTGTGAAACTGTTTGAGGTAAAATTTAGAACATTTGCTTCTAAAGCTTTACGGAATTATATTATTTGCTAATCAATTTAATAGATGGCGTTGTTGTAAAGATATGATGCTTTATAGGTATAAATATTTTCCTTATAAAATATTTGTTTCTTTTAATTTTTCTAACTTTTTATTCGTAAAAAATCTCATTGACTCCTGGTATTTTGTATATTCTTGATCATCAAATTCTCTACATAGAAGTAATATCAAAATACTTTAATAATATAAAGAAATTCTATGAAAATTAGTTGGATAAAGTGAATATTGTTGGTTAACATAAAAAATATTAAATTTTATGAGGTTTTTAATTTTATGATATTTTTTTTAATGGAAATCAAGATTTTCCACTTAATTTTACGTTATCTCTGAAATCAATACCCTAACGTTTAAACAAATGAAAATTCCTTAAACAAAATACGTTAATTGCTTGTGGCTTCTCCATCAGATTGCGGTTTTCTACCAAATGACAAGTGCAAAAAGCTTTTTTGTTTTAACGATTTGTTAAAGCTTTAAGCCTAAACTGTCATTAGTATAATAAAAATATTTTACCCAACCACAATCATAGAGTGAAAATCAATTAAAATCAATTTTCATTTAAAGGAAAATTAATACCTTTTTTTCTGAAATGTCGCAAAACCTCATGATGTCTCCAAGTGTGAGAGATTAACAAAATCTCGATGATTTTCATGGGGTACATGTTGGTTTTTAGAACACAAGTTTCTGTTCATTTTTACCAATTATGACTTTTATAATTCAATCAAATGAAATTGATATTTCAGTTTTCATACATTCAATTCAAACTTATCTGGTTGCATGAGTTTTCGAAATCCCAGTATAGAATTCAAACTTTTTTTTGTTTTGTGGTTTGAAGACAATCATTCCCAGCAGGTAAACTTAAAGGTATCAAGTGCTTTTGCTTACTTTATCATCTGAATTGGATGAAAAAAGTTTTTATTTCAACTCAAACCGACAACAGTTATAGTTTCCATATAAAAAACCATTTTTTAATAAAACAAAGTATCGGTTATGATTTTGTTTTCGAAGCCATTGTTTGGATTATTCCATCAGTGGGTGAACGAATATGAGAGTTTGAATAATAATGATTTTTTGTATCATCATTTACCTCTAGACTTTTTTAAATATTTTTTTCTTCTTTATTTTCTGGGTTAATAGTATTTGGTAAATGCTGCGCCGAAAAGTGACTTTTAATAATTGTTAATTAGGTGTTAAACCACATGTTGGGTCTGAAGTTGTAATCAAACATTGAAATAACTGTAATTCACTTGCGGTTTGTTACTGATTAAATCATTTAAAAATCAAATCATAAGAGAATTCCTATAATTTTATTAAGCATCATCAAGATAACAACAACAATTTAATGAAATCTTTAAAATTTGGTAGATTTCTTTAAAAACATTAATATTAAATTGCCAATTTAACAGACCCAAAGACAAGTTTTCAATACAAAACTAGTACTGGCGACAAATTTTCTAAAAAAAACTTGTGCCGACTATAGAAAACAAAAATCTTCCCATCGTCAACTTTTCTATAGAAAACCCTTCCCATCATCAACTTTTCTATAGAAAACTCTTCCCATCGCCAACTTTTCTCTACAAAACTCTTCCTATCGTCAACTTTTCTATAGAAAACTCTTCCCATCATCAACTTTTCTATAGAAAACTCTTCCCATCGTCAACTTTTCTATAGAAAACTCTTCCCTTCGTTAAATTTTCTATAGAAAATTCTTCCCATCGTCAACTTTTCTATAGAAAACTCTTCCCATCGTCAACTTTTCTATAGAAAACTCTTCCCATCGTCAACTTTTCTATAGAATACTCTTCCCATCGTAACCTTTTTTTTATAGAAAACTCTTCCCATCGTCAACTTTTCTATAGAAAACTTTTCCTATTGTCAACTTTTCTATAGAAAACTCTTTCCATCGTCAACTTTCCTGTAGAAAACTCTTCCCATCGTCAACTTTTCTATAGAAAACTCTTCCCATTGTCAACTTTATTATAGAAAACTCTCCCCTCGTCAACTTTTCTATAAAAAACTCTTCCCATCGTCAACTTTTCTATAGAAAACTCATCCCATCGTCAACTTTTCTATAGTAAACTCATCCCATCGTCAACTTTTCTATAGAAAACTCTTCCTATCGTCAACTTTTTTATAGAAAACTCTTCCCATCGTCAACTTTTCTATAGAAAACTCTTTCCATCGTCAACTTTTCTATAGAAAACTCTTCCCATCGTCAACTTTTCTACAGAAAACTCTTCCCATCGTCAACTTTTCTATAGAAAACTCTTCCCATCGTCAACTTTTCTATAGAAAACTCTTCCCATCGTCAACTTTTCTATAAAAAACTGTTCCTATCGTCAACTTTTTTATAGAAAACTCTTTGCATCGTCAACTTTTTCATAGAAAACTCTTCCCATGGTCAACTTTTCTATAGAAAACTCTTTCCATCGTCAACTTTTCTATAAAAAACTCTTCCCATCGTCAACTTTTCTATAGAAAACTCTTCCCAACGTCAACTTTTCTATAGAAAACTCTTCCCAACGTCAACTTTTCTATAGAAAACTCTTTAATTCGTAAACTTTTCTATAGAAAACTTGTCTTTTTTAATTTAAATACTGATAAATTTAATTTCATAAATTTATCTAATTTCATAACTTTGTTCAAGCTGATATTTTAAGATTACGTTTGATTGAGTTTTATTTTTTCCGTATGAGAAGCAGAAGGAAAAAACCCACATACAATGTATGAATGTACATATTTCTAAAGAAGATGAGAAATTCATATAACAGATTCATAGTACTCGTATCTGTAAGTTATTAACTAATATTTTATATGACGCGACATGTTGCACACGTTATAAGTATGTGGCACCGACAACAAGTGTATGGCGGTGGAATTTTTATAACATAAACGTCAACTGAAAAACATCTTCAACGGAAAAATGTAGGAAATACCTTAGTCGAGTTTCCACTCCCCTCCTTTTGTTGTTGCCATTTAATAGCGCAAAACTCATCCGCAGCTAATACTACCCAGACTCCAAAAACAACAGCATTAAAATCGCATAAAATTGTAGTTTATAGCTTTGTTTTGAAGGGGAATGTAAAGGAGTTAAATCATTAGTTTTAACCATAGGCCTGATTGCAGTTTCGATAGTGGCTACTTTTCTATAAAAAAAACTCTTCCCATCGTCAGATTTTCTATACAAACTTATCCCATAGGCAACTTTGCTAAAGCAAACTCTTTCCATAGAAAACTCTACTCATTTTACACTTTTCTAAAGAAAACTCTTCCCATCGTCAACTTTTCTATAGAAAACTCTTCCCATCGTCAACTTTTCTATAGAAAACTCTTCCCATCGTCAACTTTTCTATAGAAAACTCTTCCCATCGTCAACTTTTCTATAGAAAACTCTTCCCATCGTTAACTTTTCTATAGAAAACTCTTCCCATCGTCAACTTTTCTATAGAAAACTCTTCCCATCGTCAACTTTTCTATAGAAAACTCTTCCCATCGTCAACTTTTCTCTAGAAAACTCTTCCCATCGTCAACTTTTCTATAAAAAACTCTTTCCATCGTCAACTTTTCTATAAAAAATTCTTTCCATCGTCAACTTTTCTATAGAAAACACTTCCCATCCTCAACTTTTCTAAAGAAAACTCTTCCCATCGTCAACTTTTCTATAGAAACCTCTTCCCATCGTCAACTTTTCTATAGAAAACTCTTCCCGTCGTCAACTTTTCTATAGAAAACTCTTCCCGTCGTCAACTTTTCTATAGAAAACTCTTCCCATCGTCAACTTTTCTATAGAAAACACTTCCCATCCCCAACTTTTCTATAGAAATCTCTTCCCATCGTCAACTTTTCTATCGAAAACTCTTCCCATCGTCAACTTTTCTATAGAAAACTCTTCCCATCGTCAACTTTTCTATAGAAAACTCTTCCCATCGTCAACTTTTCTATAGAAAACTCTTCCCGTTGTCAACCTTTTTATAGAAAACTCTTCCCATCGTCAACTTTCTATAGAAAACACTTCCCATCCTCAATTTTTCTATAGAAAATTTCCCTATCGTCAATTTTTCTATAGAAAACTCTTCCCTTCGTCAATTTTTGTATAGAAAACTCTTCCTTTCGTCAACACTTCTATAGAAAACTTGTCCCATCGTCAACTTTTCTATAGAAAACTTGTCCCATCGTCAACTTTTCTATAGAAAACTTGTCCCATCGTCAACTTTTCTATAGAAAACTTGTCCCATCATCAACTTTTCTATAGAAAACTTGTCCCATCGTCAACTTTTCTATAGAAAACTTGTCCCATCGTCAACTTTTCTATAGAAAACTCGTCCCATCGTCAACTTTTCTATAGAAAACTTGTCCCATCGTCAACTTTTCTATAGAAAACTTGTCCCATCGTCAACTTTTCTAAATAAAACTTGTCCCATCGTCAACTTTTCTATAGAAAACTTGTCCCATCATCAATGATTCTACCAAAAACTTGTCCCATCATCAATTTTTCTATAGAAAATCTCCCCATCGTCAATTTCTCTATAGAAAACTCTTCCCTTCGTCAATTTTTGTATAGAAAACTCTTCCCTTCGTCAATTTTTTATAGAAAACTCTTACTATCGTCAACATTTCTATAGAAAACTCTTCATATAACCGTTCTATAGAAAATTCTTCCCATCGTCAGTTTTTCTATATAAAACTTTTCCCATTGTCAATTTTTCTATATAAAACTTTTCCCATTGTCAACTTTTCTATAGAAAACTCTTCCCATCGTCAATTTTTCTATAGAAAACTCTTCTTATCATCTACTTTTCTATAGAAAACTCTTCCTATTGTCAATTTTTTTATAGAAAATTTTTCGCATCGTCAATTTTTATGTAGAAAACTCTTGCCATCGTAAATTTTTCTACAGAAAACTCTTCCTATCGTAAATTTTCTACAGAAAACTCTTGATTGATTGTTATGTTATCTTGTTGTTAGTCTCTTTGCCTTTGTCGTTTTTTGTCTATTCACTAAGAGAATTTACTCTCATGCTTAAGGTTCACATTATTGTTGCAGAGAAATGGGCTTAAAAAAACTAAAATAAGAAGATGGATAGAAATTAATTACAATTTTTAGCATTAAATGAAGTAAAGTGCGTTTTAGCAAATCATAAAATTTACTCAAGCCAACATTTGCACCATTGCCTTCTTTTTTCTCCTCTCTTTTCTTTGTACTCAGTTTTTGTAGCATTACGAGAAAAGAGCAGCAGAAGTAGCAGCATCTACTTAACATTAGCGAAAAACGGGTATTGGAGGCAGCATTAAGCGAGTAACTGCTAAGAAAAAGTGCTAACAGAGGCTGCAGTTTTAACTGCAGAATTTAATTGTAATATTTGTTAGTTAAATGTTCGTTCGTTCGATAGGTTGGTTGGTTGGTTGGTTGTTTGGTTTCTTGGTTGGTTGCATGAGATTGTTGGCTTTAAACTGCTTTATAACTATTTTTTTTCGTTTTGAACATTATAAAAACATATTTTTAAGATCAAAGGTAAAGAAATGCAGCAGAAATATTTTTTAAGCTTTAAAATTTTCTGTTCTGTTCTTTTTCAGTTGGTTTGGGCTGATAAAAGACTGACACCATCATCATCATCTGCTTCATCTACAAGATCATAGACACTTGATGTTTATGGCTTAAAATTTTGAAAAAAATAATATAGAGGCCAGCTAATGTTGGGCTAACGATTATGAAGATGATGATGTGGATGTGGATGAAGTTGAGGTTGAGGAATTAGAGAAGACTCAAAATGATGGAAGTGTAAGAAGTTGGTTCATTCTTAAGAACATAAACATTAGCATAATATTGTTAAATTCTCACAGTAATAAATAAAAGAAGTTATGATTAAATTTACAGTTTTTCTTCTTCTTTGTTTTTCTTTTTGTTGTATTTAAAAATTTTCATTAAAATTTTACTTTTTTTTTGTTTCAAATTTTTTATTTTCATAATCATAAATACCGAGCTTGAATTTCAAACGCTTTTTTTCCTTTCCTTCTTTTACGATTTATTCAGAAAAACAAACCCAATTCAAGGTAGGAATTTTTTCCCCCAGTTTGAGACTTATTAAAATGTGGGTTATAAAAGCGTTTTTTGTTTCTTTCGTTTCTTCTTATGACTCAATTTTAATTTTTTCTTATAAATATAAATTTTAATACTTAATAATCATACATTGTTAGATAAATGACTCTAATGTAAATGGGTGTTAAGAAATGGTAATAATTCTGAGATATGTTACAGGTATATTATACGAAAAGTTATGTTAAAATATAATAAAAATGCGGATAATGTTAGGAAAATATTCGAATGACTGACAGGTTTATGTTAGGGAAAATATGTTGGAAAAATGTTAAAAGTATGTTAAAGAAAATGATTTTACATATTAACATTAAAGTTCAAATGATTGTTAACCGAAGTCTCGCTTAAAATCTCGAACATAGGCTTCATCATACTCTCAATCAAAGTCTCTTTTAAAGCCTATCATATCCGTGATATTAGTACCAATCACACTCGCGATCATAGAATCAAATTACCAATTATAGTCTCGATCGTAGTCTCTACTATGGTCTTATAATATCCTCGATACTAGTATCGATCACACTCCATCAAAGTATCGAAGTGTTGGTTATAGTTTTTATCACAGCTTTTAACATAATCTTGATCTTGGTCACGATCATAACCTCCTATAAAATATGATTTTAATTATGGCCTCGACCACCTTCTCGCCAAAAAGTCGGTCACAGTCTTGATTTTTCTATAGAAAACTCTTCCCATAGTCAATTTTTTTTATAGAAAACTCTTCCCATCAATTTTTTTCCGTAAATTTTTCTATAGAAAACTCTTCCCATCGTCAATCTTTCTATAGAAAACTCTTCCCATCTTCAATTTTTCTATAGAAAACTCTTCCCATCGTCAATTTTTCTATAGAAAACTCTTACCATCGTCAATTTTTCTATAGAAAACTCTTCCCATCGTCAATTTTTCTATAGACAACTCTTCCCATCGTCAATTCTTCTATAGAAAACTCCTCCCATCGTCAGTTTTCCTATAGAAAACTCTTCCCATCGTCAATCTTTCTAATGAAAACTCTTCCCGTTGTCAATTTTTCTATAGAAAACTCTTCCCATCGTTAAATTTTTCTATAGAATACTCTCCCCATCGTAAATTCTTCTATAGAAACACTTCCCATAGTCAATTTTTCTATAGAAAACTCCTTCTATCGTCAATTTTTCTATAGAAAACTCTTCCCATCGTCAGTTTTCTATAGAAAAATCTTCCCATCGTCAATTTTTCTATAGAAAAATCTTCCCATCGTCAATTTTTTTATAGAAAAATCTTCCCATCGTCAATTTTTCTATAGAAAAATCTTCCCATCGTCAATTTTTCTATAGAAAAATCTTCCCATCGTCAATTTTTTTATAGAAAAATCTTCCCATCGTCAATTTTTCTATAGAAAACTCTTCCCATTATCAATTTTTCTATAGAAAACTCTTCCCGTCGTCATATTTTCTATAGAAAATTCCTCTCATCGTCAACTTTTCTATAGAAAATTCTTCCCATCGCCAACTTTTCTATAGAAAACTCTTCCCATCGTCAATTGTTCTATACACAACTCTTCCTGTCGTCAATTCTTCTATAGAAAACTCCTCCCATCGACAGTTTCCCTATAGAAAACTCTTCCCATAGTCAATTTTTCTAACGAAAACTCTTCCCGTTGTCAATTTTTCTATAGAAAACTCTTCCCATCGTTAAATTTTTTAAAGAAAACTCTTCCCATCGTCAATTTTTCTATAGAAAACTCTTCCTGTCGTCAATTCTTCTATAGAAAACTCTTCCCATCGTCAATTTTTCTATAGAAAACTCTTTCTATAGCCAATTTTTCTATAGAAAACTCATTTCATCGTCAATTTTTCTATAGAAAACTCTTCCCATCGTAAATTTTTCTATAGAAAACTCTTCCCATCAATTTTTTTTCCATCAACTTTTCTATAGAAAACTTTTCCCATAGTCAATTTTTCTGTAGACAACTCCTCCTATCGTCAATTTTTCTATAGAAAACTCTTCCCATCGTCAATTTTTCTATAGAAAATCTTCCCATCGTCAATTTGTCTATAGAAAAATCTTCCCATCGTCATTTTTTTTTATAGAAAACTCTTCCCATCGTCAATTGTTCTATAGAAAACTCTTCCCATCGTCAATTTTTCTATAAAAAACTCTTCCCATCAACAAGTTTTCTATAGAAAACTCTTCCCATTGTCAACTTTATTATAGAAAACTCTCCCCTCGTGAACTTTTCTATAGAAAACTCTTCCCATCGTCAAATTTTCTATAGAAAACTCTTCCCATCGTCAATTTTTTTTATAGAAAACTCTTCCCATCAATTTTTTTCCGTCAATTTTTCTATAGAAAACTCTTCCCATCGTTAATTTTTCTAAAGAAAACTCTTCCCATCGTCAATTTTTCTGTAGAAAACTCTTTATATAGTCAATTTTGTTAGAGAAAGCTCTTCCCATCGTCAATTTTTCTTTAGAAAACTCTTCCCATCGTCAATTTTTCTATAGAAAACTCTTCCCATCGTCAATTTTTCTATAGAAAACTCTTCCCATCGTCAATTTTTCTATAGAAAACTCTTCCCATCGTCAATTTTTCTATAGAAAACTCTTCCCATCGTCAATTTTTCTATAGAAAACTCTTCCCATCGTCAATTTTTCTATAGAAAACTCTTCCCATCGTCAATTTTTCTATAGAAAACTCTTCCCATCGTCAATTTTTCTGTAGAAAACTCTTTATATAGTCAATTTTGTTAGAGAAAACTCTTCCCATCGTCAATTGTTGTATAGAAAACTCTTCCCATCATCTATTTTTCTATAGAAAACTCTTATTATCGTCAATTTTTCTGTAGAAAACTCTTCCCATAGTCAATTCTTCTTTTTTTTAAGTATATTAAAATAATGATATAAGTTCATAATAATCGTTGACGAGATCATAGTGTTAATTATACTCGATTATTTTCCCTATCACAGTCTCAATCATATTCTGATCATATGTTAGACTTTCAGAGAATTCCAATAAATTTCAATTTTCAAAACAAATTTATTTGATAAAAGTGTTAACATAACAATTTCTTAAATTACATTTAGAAAACGAAATTTCCAATGCCTTTTATCTTCCACGAAACTCTTTTGCGTTGGCCGAATTTTATTAAAGAAATAACTTAAAATATTGTAAATTTTTGAAAAAAAAATCTAAGTGGCTTACTAAGAAAGTTAGATGAAAATCGTAACCCAAAACCCATTTACACCTTCCAGACACATACTTTGTCATGGTTTCCAACATTTAACGACAAAAGCAAATAAGTGACTCTGATGAGACGAAGATGATCGACTATATCATATTCATAAAAGAGAGTCAAATCAAACACAAGCGACCATCACAAAATGTTGTCATCTTCATTTGTCATGGTCTCGGTTTTAATAAGTGCGTATCTAAAAAATGTGGTTTTAAACGCCTAACGTGTCTGTCCATCAAAACCTTTTTATGGTGAAGTTTAAATATTTATTTGTTTAGAAATGCTTAATAGTTGATTTTGTTAATGTAGGCGTTGCCACAAGTGTCCCAATATTGGTGGCAATAACAGCATCTTCTTACGTTGTCATTCATATAACAAAAAACACATATCACTAACGCATTTCATCTCATTTCGTCCGGTCGTACTCTTATTTTAATGTGGCCCGTGTTTTCTTACCAAATGACAAAATAAATATACAAAAAATTCGAGGCCTAAAAAAATAAACCCACTAAATTTCGTCTCGCTTTCATAATTAACTCATTCACTAACAGCTCAAACAAATAAACAAAAAGTGATGGACTAACTTGACTGATGGACGGACGGATTTTTAGGTGGTGGACAATCGGGCAGACGGACGGATCTCATAATGCAATTATGTTAATATATCAATAAACAAACACATGTTTTTTTTTCTTTCCGACTCTTTTTTTTTGTCATTTTTTATCATAAATGCTTTTCTGAAGTATTGGACAATAACTATTTATTTATTGGGTAAGAGAAAAACTCTCGATCATTATCAATTTTTGAAAACTTTCCTATAAAAATAGAAAATTTTTAAAGGAAAAAAATTTTTATAGGAAATAAATACAGGACAATTCCTATAAAAATAAGAAATTTTTAAAAAAATTTCCTATAAAAAAAAAATTTTTTGAAAAATTTTTCTTATAAAAATTAAAATTTTTAAAAAATTTCATTTAAGAAATGAAAATTTTTGAAAAATTTCCTATAAAAAAGGAAATTTTTCAAAAATTTCCTATTTTTAAAGGAAATTTTTCAAAAATTTCCTATAAAACATGGAAATTTTTTTTTGAAAAATTTCCAATAAAAATAGGAAATTTTTGAAAAATTTCCTATAAAAATAGGAAATTTTTGAAAAATTTCCTATAAAAATAGGATATTTTTGAAAAATTTCCTATAAAAATAGGAAATTTTTGAAAAATTTCCTATAAAAATAGTATATTTTTGAAAAATTTCCTATAAAAATAGGAAATTTTTGAAAAATTTCCTATAAAAATAGGAAATTTTTGAAAAATTTCCTATAAAAATAGGAAATTTTTGAAAAATTTCCTATAAAATTAGGAAACTGTTGGAAAATTTCCCATAAAAATAGGAAATTTTGAAAAATTTCCCATAAAAATAGGAAATTTTGAAAAATTTCCTATATAAATAGAAAATTTTTTAAAAAGGAAATTTTTCAAAAATTTCCTATTTTTATATAAAAATAAGAAATTTTTGAAATTTTCTTATAAAAATAGAAAAGTTTAGAAAAGTTTCTTATAAAAATAAGTAATTTTTAAAAATTTTCTATAAAAATATTTTTTTTTAATTTCTTATTAAATAAAATTTTTTGAAAAAATTTTTTTGTCGAAATTTTTTTAAAATTTCTTATTTTTATAGGAAATTTTTTAAGAATTTCTTATTTTTATAGCAAATTTTTTAAGAATTTCTTTTTTTATAGCAAAATTTCAAGAATTTTTGTATTTTGATGGGAAATTTTTCAAAACTTTCTTATTTTTATGGGAAATTTTTCAAAAATTTCTTACTTTTATAGGAAATTTTTCATTTTTATAGGAAACTTTTAATACATTTTTCAAAAATCTCTTATGTATTTTTATATGGAATTTTTCAAAAAATTCTTATACGAATTTTTTTTTTAGGAATGTCTTATTTTTATAGCAAATTTTTCAAGAATTTTTGTATTTTAATGGTACATTTTTCCAAAATTTCTTATTTTTATTTTAAAATTTTCAAAAATTTCCTATTTCTATAGAAAATTTTTAAAAAATTTATAGGAAATTTGTCAAAAATTTACTATTTGTATAGGAAATTTTTCAAAAATTTCTTTTTTTTACAGCAAATTTTTAAAAAAAATTTTCAAAAATTTCTTATTTTTATAAGAAATTTTTAAAAAAATTTTTAATTTTATAGGAAATTGTTAAAAAATTTCATAATTTTATAGGATTTTTAAAAAGAGTCTTAATTTTATAGACAATTTTTTAAAAATGTCCACCTTTTCAAAAATTTCTTTTCTTTTAATTTCTTATTTTTATATGAATTTTTTCAAAAACTTCTTATTTTAATAACAAATTTTTAAAAATTTCTTATTTTAATAAGAAATTTTTCAAAAATTTCCTTTTTATAAAAAATTTTTCAAAAATTTCTTATTTTTATAGGAAATTTTTCTAAAATTTCTTATTTTTATAGGAAATTTTTCAAAAATTTCTTGTTTTTATAGGAAATTTTACAAAATTTCTTAATTTTTTTTCAAAATTTTTCAAAAATTTCTTATTTGAATAGGAAATTTTTCAAAAATTTCCTATTTTTATAGGACATTTTTATTTTTATGGGAAATTTTTCAAAAATTTCTTAATTTTATAGGAAATTTCTTAAAATTTTTTTATTTTTAGAGGAAATTTTTAAAAAATTTCTTATTTTTATAGGAAATTTTTCAAAAATTTCTTATTTTTATAAAAAATTTTTCAAAAATTTTAAATTTTTTAGGAAATTTTTCAACATTTTCTTATTTTATAATAAATTTGTCAAAAATTTCTTATTTTTATAGGAAATTTTTCAAAAATTTCTTATTTTTAAAGGAAATTTTTCAAAAATTTCTTGTTTTTAGAGGAAATTTTTCAAAATTTTCTTATTTTTATAGGAATTTTTTCAAAAATTTCTTATTTTCATAGGAAAATTTTCAAAAAATTCTTGTTTTTATAGGAAATTTTTAAAAAATTTTAATTTTTATAGGAAATTTTTCAAAAAAATTTTTCATAATTTTTTTATTTTTATTGGAAATTTTTCAAAAATTTCTTATTTTTATCAGAAATTTTTAAAAAATTTCTTATTTTTATAGAAAATTTTTCAAAATTTCTTATTTTATAGGAAATTTTTCAAAAATTTCTTATTTTTATAGGAAATTTTTCAAAAATTTCTTATTTTTATAGGAAATTTTTCAAAAATTTCTTATTTTTATAGGAATTTCTTCAAAAATTTATTATTTTCGTAGGAATTTTTTCAAAAATTTATTATTTTCATAGGAAAATTTTTAAAAATTTCAGATTTTTATAGGAAATTTTTAAAAAATTTTAATTTTTATAGGAAATTTTTCAAAAAAATTTTACATAAATTTTTTATTTTTATAGTAAATTTTTCAAAAATTTCTTATTTTTATAGAAATTTTAAAAAATTTCTTATTTTTATACGAATTTTTCATAATTTTTTTATTTTTATAGGAAATTTTTCAACAATTTCATATTTTTATAGGAAATTTTTTAAAAATTTCTTATTTTTTTTAGGAAATTTTTCAAAAATTTCTTATTTTTATAGAAATTTTTTTAAAAATTTCTTATTTTTAATGAAATTTTTTAAAAATTTCTTATTTTTATAGGAAAGTTTTCAAAAGTTTCTTATTTTTTTAAAAAATTTCTTATTTGTATAGAAAATTTCTTATTTTTATAGAAAATTTTTAAAATTCGTGAATTTTATCTCCTAACCAATATTTTTGTTTTCCTGATCATCCATTAGTTGATGATCTTTGTTGTCTCTTGTATTGTAAATAACATATTTCAATATTTCTACTCTGTTTATAATCATTTATTGTTGTTGTTTTTGTTTAGATTTCAATATTATTCACCTTAACCAAAACTTTTAAAATTTTTTTCTAAAAAATCTGTAGGATGTGAATATTAATGTTTAGAGATGAGAAAAACCTATATTGGTAATATAAAACTAAGATTTTTATATCTAAAAGATTTTTGTTGTTCTGGGCTTCAAATTTTTTTTTTTTGTGGACCTTAACCATTCTTTGAAATTCATTCAATATAAACAAAAATCGTTTTTATTTGTTTCGATATTTTTTTTTCGTTTGTTGATCCATCCTCTTTCAGTTTTGTCGTCATGATCGTCATCAAATTGTTTGGTTTATTGTCTATTTTGTTCATTCTTTTGTTGATCTTCTGGTGCTTTGGTTTTCATGGTCTGTCTGTCAGTCGAACGGTTGATCGGTTGGTCGTTGGGTCGTTTGGTCTTCCTTAACAAAGTTTTCTTCTTCATTTAATCTAAGTTTTAAAATCTATGTTTTTCTATTCAATCTTAAGTTTTTTGAGTTTTGTATTTTGATCGTGAGTTTTGCTCATGTCGTCGGTCTTGTAACTCTTGGACTTAGATTTGTTTGTGGAAGAATGATGGGGGCTTACAACAATAGTTTTCTATGTTTCTATGTTTGTTTCTTCGTCTATGGTCTCTTGAGGTAAGGGAGTAGTAGTAGCATTGTTGTGAGCTGTGATCTTGAAGAAGACTATGGATGAGGAGTTATATTTAAGACCATTATTAAAAGTTGTAGTCTCTTTGTGTGTTTGTTGTTTTTTGTTGTAAACGGGTATATTATTAGCTGACCATCCGTTAACAAGAGATTAAACTAGATTTTATTTAAATGGTGTAAGAAAGAGAATAGATATTTGAAAATTATACAACTACTGACCCAAATCGGTCGATTACAATTAAGTTTAAATGTAACATGAGCAAGATCACATAAATGATGGGAGAAAAAGATAAGATCTATATTAAATATTTGATCATCAAGTTTTAAATTTTATAAGAAAATATTACACTTTTAATATAAACAAAAAATTTCCAATAGAAAAAATAAATTTTTGTTTTAAATTTTCAAGAAAAAAATTCAGTTTTTAAATTTTATTTTCACAAATATTTTAGTAAAATCTCCCATAATTCCATGTTAACTGCTTTTAAATTATCTTTTCAATACTTTTTGATTGAAATGTCAAAATTTTTATATTTTTCGCATTTGAACAAAAATACGTCGGCGTTTAACAGAACTGGCTAAAGTTGTTATTTCTGATTTGTTATTATTCAATATTCACGCTTATTCATTATAATTATTGGTTATTTAAGTTGTATTTATGTTCATTTTAGAGTTTTGCTCTTTTGTGATTTTCAGCTTAAAAAAATTTAATTTAATATTTGCACTTTAAGCCAAATGAATGGTAATTATTTCGAACGGGGTTTTTTATGACTTTTGTAATTTTCTGCAATTTGGACACGCAAGTTATTCAAAATGTTATTAAATTGTTAAGAATTCTTTAAAGATGCTAAATGAATGAAATTTTTAAAAAAATTTCCTATTTTTATAAGAAATTTTGACAAAAATGTCCTAATTTAATATGAAATTTTGAAAAAAATTTCTTATTTTTATAGGAAATTTTGAAAAAAAAAATGTCCTATTTTTATAGGAAATTTTTCAAAAATTTCCTATTTTTATAATAAATTTTTTCAAAAATTTTCTATTTTTATAGGAAAATTTTCAAAAAAAAATCTTATTTTTATAGGAAATTTTTCAAAAAAAAATCCTATTTTTATAGGAAATTTTGAAAAAAATTTCTTATTTTTATAGGAAATTATTCAAAAAATTCTAATTGTTATAGGAAATTTTTGAAAAATTTCTGATCATTATGGGAAATTTTTCAAAAATTTCCTATTTTTATAGGAAATATTTCAAAAATTTCCTATTTTTATAGGAAATTTTTCAAAAATTTCCTATTTTTATAGGAAATCTTTCAAAAATTTCCTATTTTTATAGGAAATTTTTCAAAAATTTCCTATTTTTATAGGAAATTTTTCAAAAATTTCCTATTTTTATAGGAAATTTTTCAAAAATTTCCTATTTTTTTTAGGAAATTTTTCAAAAATTTCCTATTTTTATAGGAAATTTTTCAAAAATTTCCTTTTTTTATAGGAAATTTTTCAAAAATTTCCTATTTTTATAGGAAATTTTTCAAAAATTTCCTATTTTTATAGGAAATTTTTCAAAAATTTCCTATTTTTATAGGAAATTTTTCAAAAATTTCCTATTTTTATAGGAAATTTTTCAAAAATTTCCTATTTTTATAGGAAATTTTTCAAAAATTTCCTATTTTTATAGGAAATTTTTCAAAAATTTCCTATTTTTATAGGAAATTTTTCAAAAATTTCCTATTTTTATAGGAAATTTTTCAAAAATGTCCTATTTTTATAGGAAATTTTTCAAAAATTTCCTATTTTTATAGGAAATTTTTCAAAAATTTCCTATTTTTATAGGAAATTTTTCAAAAATTTCCTTTTTTTTAGGAAATTTTTCAAAAATTTCCCATTTTTTTAGGAAATTTTTCAAAAATTTCCTATTTTTATAGGAAATTTTTCAAAAATTTCCTTTTTTTATAGGAAATTTTTCAAAAATTTCCCATTTTTATAGGAAATTTTTCAAAAATTTCCTATTTTTATAGGAAATTTTTCAAAAATTCCCTATTTTTATAGGAAATTTTCCAAAAATTTCGTATTTTTATAGGAAATTTTCCAAAAATTTCGTATTTTTATAGGAAATTTTCCAAAAATTTCGTATTTTTATTATTTTTTCAATAATTTCCTATATTTTTTTTTTTAATTTCCCGTACTAAAAAGTTATTTCTAATTAGTCGATTTTACTATAATTGACTGAGATTAATAGATTTTTAAATATATTTTCCCAAACCTTTTTTGTTCTCTAAAGCTTTTCTTGGGCCAAACAGTAGTAATATTAAGTAGTTAATTAAGTTAACAATAAAGTCATAAATTCTATCATTTTACAGATTTAAACCATAAACTCATATCTTAATGTAAAATCTACTATGTAGAGATAGTATCTTTTACCATATATTTTCTGTCATCCTATAATTTCTTGGTTATTCTAAGCAATTTGAATTTGTTCTAATAAATTTTTTCTCAAAAGGTTGTTAACATTTTTAGATGCGGTTTATTTTAATTCATTTATTATAAAAACTAAAGATATAAATTTTAGGCTTTAATTTAAATCTTTTTTTGTTGTTTGAGTTTCTTGTCGTGTTGCAGATGCTGTGAACGGCAGCTTTAAGTTGTTGCTGCTGCTGGCTTTGGCTGTTACAGATAATTTGTTTATTGTTGTTGTCTTTGGTATAATTTATTAAGACAAGTCAGCCCTTATTTGGTTTAAATATGTTGCGTTTGTCCGTCTATATGTCTGTCTTTCCATCCGTCCCGTTCGTCTGTCCTTCTATCTGTGTGTTACCTTTTTTCCCTGGTATTTTCTTGATTCTTTAAAGTTTTGTTCTTTAACTGTGTTACAAATGAGAAAAAAAAACTATTTTTCTTATTCGAATTCATTGTTGCTGCTGCTGTTTATTATGTTAAAATCTTTTTTTTCTTGTGCTGTTTTATTGTATTCAATGCTTAAGCTCTTATTATGCAATTGAGATGACATTTTTTCCCAAATTGTTAGAGCTTGAGATTTTATGTTATTTTTTTGAGAGCAGAGTTACCCTGTTCACATAAGAATTTTTTTAAAAAATTTTATTTTTATAGGAAATTTTTCAAAAATTTTTTAATTTTCAAAAAAAATTTTTTTTTTTTAAGATTTCGTATTTTTTGTAGGAAATTTTTGAAAGAAACTCTTTTTCCAAAGGAAATTTTAAAAAAATTTCTTAATTTTCTACAGGACATTTTTAAAAGTTTATTTATTTTAATAGGAAATTTTTCAAAAATTTCATATTTTTATAGGAAATTTTTCAAAAATTTCATATTTTTATAGGAAATTTTTCAAAAATTTTTCAAAAATTTCATATTTTTATAGGAAATTTTTCAAAAATTTCATATTTTAATAGGAAATTTTTCAAAAATTTCTTATTTTTATAGGAAATTTTTCAAAAATTTCATATTTTTATAGGAAATTTTTCAAAAATTTCATATTTTTATAGGAACTTTTTCAAAAATTTCATATTTTTATAGGAAATTTTTAAAAAATTTCATATTTTTATAGGAAATTTTTCAAAAATTTCATATTTTTATAGGAAATTTTTCAAAAATTTCATATTTTAATAGGAAATTTTTCAAAAATTTCTTATTTTTATAGGAAATTTTTCAAAAATTTCATATTTTTATAGGAAATTTTTCAAAAATTTCATATTTTTATAGGAACTTTTTCAAAAATTTCATATTTTTATAGGAAATTTTTAAAAAATTTCATATTTTTATAGGAAATTTTTCAAAAATTTCATATTTTTATAGGAAATTTTTCAAAAATTTCATATTTTTATAGGAACTTTTTCAAAAATTTCATATTTTTATAGGAAATTTTTAAAAAATTTCATATTTTTATAGGAAATTTTTCAAAAATTTCATATTTTTATAGGAAATTTTTCAAAAATTTCATATTTTTATAGGAAATTTTTCAAAAATTTCATATTTTTATAGGAAATTTTTCAAAAATTTCATATTTTTATAGGAAATTTTTCAAAAATTTCATATTTTTATAGGAAATTTTTCAAAAATTTCATATTTTTATAGGAAATTTTTCAAAAGTTTCTTATTTTTATAGGAAATTTTTCAAAAGTGTCTTATTTTTACAGAAAATTTTTAAAAAATTTCTTATTTTTGATGCAAATCTTGCAAACATTTCTTATTTTTAGAGGAAATTTTTCAAAAACTTCCAATTTTTATAGAATATTATTCAAAAATTTCCTAGTTTTATAGGTTTTTTTTTCAAAAATTTCCTATTTTTATAGGAAATTTTTCGAAAATTTCTTTTTTTTATTGAAAATTTTTCAAAAATTTCTTATTTTTATATAAATTTTTTAAAAATTTTCTTATTTTTATAGGAAATTTAATAAAAATTTCTTATGTTTATTGGGACATTTTCAAAAATTTATTTTTATTTTTTCAAAAATTTTTATATTAAATTTTTCAAAAATTTGTTTTTTTTTAAGAATTTTTTCAAAAATTTCTTATTTTTAACACGTTCGCCACTCAGCGTCACATATATGTGACGTGGGAGTTTTCATAAAAACTCATGTCACATATATGGGTCGCATATTTAGTAAAATGTATTAAGCTTTTATTTCATGATAGTTCGTAGGAAGTAATTTTCTTGTATACTTGAGTCTCTGGCAAGGTGTCAAATATATACGAAAGCTGCGGTTTGTGGATACTCTAAGCCGTTATTTTAAAATTTCGTATTTTGCAAGGGTATTCCCCGTAGTTTTTGTCATGTTCTAATTTATATAAAAGCTGACATTTTTGATGTGATTTTGATAGTTCATTCGGGTCATAGTAGCAATTGAAGAAGGTTCTGTTTTCTAAAAGCGAAAATACTGATATTGATACTACCAATTTTAAGGTAAGTTTTAAAAATTTTTTAAATGTTTAAGCAACTATGTATATATTTTTGTATAAAACATATATAATATTATGTGTATTTTTTAATGGTTGTATAGAATGGAGGGTCCCAGAAAAAAACAAGTGACAGAGCAAGAAATTCTTGAGACTATTTTGAATTCTAGCGAAAGTGATGTCGATTTTGAAGATTCTGGAAGCAGCTTTGCTCCAGATAGTGAAAGTGAAGAATCTGTAGAAGACTACGCAGAAGATGACAATGTATTCGAAGAAGCTGTTCGTGACTTAGTGACTCACATATGTGACACAGATTCTTCACAAAACTCATGTCACTTATATGTGACTCTTGCGTATGTCACAAATATGTGACACTTAGTTTCTCTTAAGAAAATTGCTTAGAAAACTCATGTCACATATATGTGACATATGTTTTTTCTTCGTGAGTTTTTATTGAAACCGCGAAAAATAAGTGAGTGGTAAACGTGTTAAAGGAAATTTTTCAAAAATTTATTATTTTTATAGGAAACTTTTCTAAAATTTCTTTTTTTCTACAGGAAATTTTTAAAAAATTTCTTATTTTTGATGCACATTTTGCAAAAATTCCTTATTTTTATAGGAAACTTTTCAAAAATTTCTTATTTTTAGAGGAAATTTTTATAGGATATTATTCAAAAATTTCCTAGTTTTATAAGTTTTTTTTCAAAAATTTCCTATTTTTATAAGAAATTTTTTAAAAATTTTTCAAAAATTTCTTATTTTTATATAAATTTTTTTCAAAATTTTCTTATTTTTATAGGAAATATTATAAAATTTTCTTATGTTTATTGAGAATTTTTCAAAAATTTATTTTTATTTCAAAAATTTCTTAATTTTATAGGAAAATTTTCAAAAATTTCTTATTTTTATAGGAAATTTTTCAAAAATTGTTTATTTTTATAGGAAATTTTTCAAAAATTATTTATTTTTATGGGAATTTTTTCAAAAATTTATTGTTTTTATAGGAAATTTTTCAAAAATATCTTATTTTTATAGGATTTTTTTTTAATTTCTTATTTTTATAGTAAATTTTTCAAAAAATTCTTATTTTTAAAGGATTTTTGTTTTTAAATTTCTTATTTTTATAGAAAATTTTTAAAAACTTCTTTTTGTTAAAGAAATTTTTGTAAAAAATTTCATATTTTATAGGAATTTTTTGAAAAATTTCTTTTTTTTTATAGGAAATTTTTCAAAATTTTCTTATTTTTAGAGGCAATTTTTCAAATAATTTTTCTAAAATTTCGTATTTTTATAGGAAATTTCTTATTTTTATAGGAAAATTTTCTAAAATTTAATTTTTATATTGAACATTTTTTTTAAATTTCTTATTTATTAGGAAATTTTTAAAAAATTTCTTATTTTTTAGGAAATTCGTCAAAATTTCATATTTTTATTGGAAACAAAACTTTTTTTGATAGGAAATTTTTTAAAAATTTCTTATTTTTATAGGAAATTTTCAGAAATTTCTTATTTTTATAGGAAATTTTCAGAAATTTCTTATTTTTATAGGAAATTTTTCAAAATTTTAATATTTTTATAGGAAATTTTCAGAAATTTCTTATTTTTATAGGAAATTTTCAGAAATTTCTTATTTTTATAGGAAATTTTTCAAAATTTTAATAATTTTATAGGAAATTTTCAGAAATTTCTTATTTTTATAGGAAATTTTTCAAAATTTTAATATTTTTATAGGAAATTTTCAGAAATTTCTTATTTTTATAGGAAATTTTCAGAAATTTCTTATTTTTATAGGAAATTTTTCAAAATTTTAATATTTTTATAGGAAATATTTCAAAAAAGTCTATTTTTATGGGAAAATTTGGCAACCCTTTTTGTGAGTTTTGGATTTGAACTTAATAACATAAAATTGTTCATTAGTTTTTTTTTTTTTTGATACAAAAACTCTTTTTGTATCATTTTATTTAAATCTTGCCATAATTTGTCGTCAAGTCGTTTGTCTGTCGTTTTGCTTGTTAAATATTCTTGTAGTCACTTAATTTTTTTTGATTGTTTAACATTTTGTTCTTTTAAGGTTTTTTGTTGTTATATATTTAATACCTTTTTTTCTTCTTTTGAGCTGAAAGATGAAATATTTTTTTTTGTAGCCAAATATAAAAAAGGGGAACTTTTTTCCTTTTGGGTCTTTGGTTTTTATGGTGGATATAGGCTTAAATAATAAATTGTTTTAATTTTTTCTCAAGATTTTTTCTTAACAATATCTTAACTTATTTGAGACTTAAGTTCTGACTTTAGTTCATATCTCCATTTATTTATGTATTTCTTTGTTTATTAATGATGTGGGAAAAATTCAGTTTGATTTTTTTAAATTTATTTTATTTCTTCATCTTCGACTTTATTCAGTTTCTTTGTTTAAACAGATTTTCTTGGAGTTTTTTTTTTTGGTTACTATAATAAAAGGGTTTACTCAAGTTGTTAACACTCTCAGCTACTTTTTGTGATTTTTTAACTGAAATCAAATAAATTTATTAATTTACATAATTATATGAAGAATTATTTAGCGTAATTTTTATGTCTTGTGGTTATTTGGAAATTATTGGCTATAAACTTCAAACATAATCGATTTGAAATCACAATGAAACGGAAGTGATTTGTATATTTTTTCACTAATTTATGTTATAAATATACACAAGTTTCAAATCGAAAGAGATGAAGTTTATGGGCGAAAGTAAAGATTTTATTAGGACAGGAAACTAGGTCTATATAAACAACTTAAAACTTTATATTCTCAACCAAGCAGCAAAAATTAAATTTAACTAAAATTTAATATTTCAAAAATGTTCCTATAAATTTTTAAGATTTCCTACAAAAATAAAAAAATCGACAAAATATCCAACAAAAATAAGAAATTTTTAAAAACTTTCCTATAAAAATAAGAAATTTTTAAAAAATTTTCTATAAAAATAGGAAATTTTTGAAAATTTTCCTATAAAAGTAGGAACTTTTTGAAAAAATTCCTATAAAAATAGGAAATTTTTTAAAAATTTCCTATAAAAATAGGAATTTTTTGAAAAATTTTAGGAAATTTTTGAACAATTTCCTATAAAAATGGGAAATTTTTGAAAAATTTCCTATAAAAATAGGAAATTTTTGAAAAATTTCCCATAAAAATAGGAAATTTTTGAAAAATTTCCTATAAAAATAGGAAATTTTTGAAAAATTTCCCATAAAAATAGGAAATTTTTGAAAAATTTCCTATAAAAATAGGAAATTTTTGAAAAATTTACAATAAAAAAATGATAATGATACAAACCCAGTAAAACTTTGGTAATGGCAAGTACTCTGGTAACAGGTTACCTTGTAATGACTACAACATACCCTCCGAATAACTAATAAGTTATTACAGAAGTACTTATTTGTAATTAAGATGGTAATTTAAACTGAATGGCCCCGGTTCGAATCCCACCAAGACCAACAATTTTTTTTATTACAAGAGTTTTTTAAATGATTTTTGAATTTAAAGAACTTAAATATTAACTTCTGTAAAAACAATTTTGGAAAACTAACTAACTGTAATGAAAAAATACTATTATGAGTTAATTTTGATTATGTAGGGGATGTTGGATACCAAACACAGTTCTGATTGGTCTTAACTTGGTAAGCCCAACTTATCTGGGTCATCCTTCATCTCAACTGCGGACACTGACATGTACCGAGAGTCGATAAAAATGGGTTAGGACGACGGGCTAGTAACACTCTCTTGGAAAAAATAATTACTATGAAGAGGATAAAATTAGAATTAAAATGTTCCACCACCTAATGCTAGTAGAGAGCGTCCGAAACTTCCATGGAAAGGCCAAGTAGAGGAACATTTTTCAAAGTTTGGCCGATAAAATTGGAGAATATTCGCACAAGATCGAAGTCCATGGAATTCGAAAAGATGCTGGGACTTTGACCTTAACTGGTTGTAACTATAGGTCATTTAAGTAAGTAAGAGTCAATGTTATATAACCAAAAAAGAAGATTTAAACTATTTAAGTTTTAAAATAATTAAAAAAAAACTTCTTTATTTTTTATTAAATGCATTAAACATTTTCAAAAAATCGTATAGAAATATTTTTTTAAAAATTACAACAAAGCAAAAAAAGCAGTGAAAAAAAAGTTATTGTCACATGATTTTGGATCTAAAAATAAAAATTGTATATATTAATTATAAGCTGCTAAGCTTTCAACATATGAAGTAGCTCAGTGGAAGAGTCTCCGCCTAGCAGTCGTAGGGGTCTGGGATCGAGCCCCCATAGGGTCATAAAAAAAATGTTTTATTTCGTTTAAAAATATATTTTTTTAAATAAAACAACAACAAAAAGTTGTTGTTGTTGTTTTCCAATTGCTTACCCAAGTCATTACATTTCTGCAATTGGTTAGTACTTGCCTCCAATGACATCCCCATGATAATGTAATGACTTAAACAGTGAATGTGTAAGTAGTTCGTGTTCAATAGTTTAGCTGTTTAAGTCATTACTTGGCAATGAAAAGTTTTGCTGGGAAGTTTCGTTTTGGAAATTTTCTATAGTTTTTGAAAAATTTCCTATAAAAATAAAAGATTTCCTACAAAAATAAAAAATTTTTAAAACTTCCTATAAAAATAAGAAATTTTTGAAAATTTTTCTATAAAAATAAGAAATTTTTGAAAATTTTCCTATAAAAATAAGAAATTTTTGAAAAATTTCCTATACAAAATAAAATAAAAAATTTTTAAAACTTCCTATAAAAATAAGAAATTTTTGAAAAATTTCCTATAAAAATAAGAAATTTTTGAATGATATTTTTAATAAATTTTCAATAAAAATGAGAAATTTTTAACAAGTTTCAAAAATAAAAAGTTTCCTATAAAAAAAAAGAAATGTTTCGAAAATTTCCTATAAAAATAAGAATTTTTTCAAAAATTTCCTAAAAAAATAAAAAAATATTTAAAAATTTCCTATAAAAATAAGGAATTTTTTAAAAATTTCCTAGAAAGCTAAGAAATTTTTTTAAAAAAAGTTTCTATAAAAAAAGAAATTTTTAAAAAAAAATTCTATAAAAATAATAATTTTTTGAAAAATTTCATAAAAAAATAAGAAATTTAAAAAAAAAATTCTTTAAAAAATTTATTATAAAAATACAAAATTGTTGAAAAATGTTCTATAAAAATAAGAAATTTTTGAAAAATTTTTGATAAAAATAAGGAATTTTTCAAAGATTTCCAATTTTTTTAGAAAATTTTCTATAAAAAAAAACATTTTATAAAAGTAAGAAATTTTTGAAAAATTCAGAATTTTTTTAAAATTTCTTAAAAAATTAAAAATGTTTAACAAACTTCCTATAACATTAAGAAATTTAAAAAAAAATTTCCTATAAAAATATGAAATTTTTAAAAAATTTCCTATGAAAATAATAAATTTTGAAAAATTTTCTAAAAGTAAGAAAATTTTTTAAAATTTCCTAAAAAAATTAAGACTTTTTTGAAAATTTTCTTGTAAAAATTAACATTTTTAACAAATTTTCTATAACATTAAGAAATTTTTGAAAAATTTCGTATGAAATAAGAAAATTTTGAAAAATTTCCTATAAAAATAAAAAAATTTTAAAAAATTTCCTATAACAATTTTTGAAAAAATTTCCTGTAGAAAAAAACAAATTTTGAAAAATTGACTATAAAATAAGAAATTTCTAAAAAATTTCCTATAAAATTAAGAAATTTTTGAAAAATTTCCTATAAAAAAATAAATTTTTGGAAAATTTCCTAAAAAATAAAAAAAAATTCTATAAAAATAAAAATCTTTGAAAAATTTCGTATAAAAATACGAAATTTTAAAAAAATTTGTAAAAAAAAGAAAATTTTTTGAATTTTTTTCTAACAAAATAAGAAATTTTTGAAAAATTTTCTATAAAAATAAGAATCTTTTTAAAATTTTCTATAAAAATAAGGAATTTTTGAAATATTTCTTGTAAAAATAAGAAATTATTGAAACATTTTCCTACAGAAATAAGAAATTTTTAAAAAGTTTTCTAAAAAATAGGAAATCTTTGAAAAATTTCCTAAAAAAAATACAACATTTTTGAAAATTTTTTTCCAAAAAGAAAAAATTAAAAAAAAAATTCTACAAAATAAGAAATTTTTCAAAAAATAATAAAAATTAAAATTTTTTTAAAAATTTTCTTAAAAAAGATTTGAAATTTTTGAAATGTTCTATAGAAATAAGAAATTTTTAAAAAGTTTCCTATAAAGATAGGAAATTTTTGAAAAATTTCCTATAAAAATAAGAAATTTTTGAAAAAATTTCTATAAAAGTTTAAAATTTTTGAAAAATGTTTTATAAAAATAAGAAATTTTTCAAAGATTTTCTATGAAAATAAAAAATTTGCCAAGAATTTCCCATTTTAATAGGAAATTTATTAAAAATTTTCTATAAAAATTAGATATTTTTAAAAAATTTCCTACAAATAAAAGAAATTTTTGAAAAATTTCCTTAAAAAATAAGACAATTTTGAAGAATTTCCTATAAAAGTAAGAAATTTTTAAAATGTTTTCTAAAAAAAAGGAAATTAAAAAAAAAATTCCTATAAAAATAGGAAATTTTTGGAAAATTTCTTGGAGAGATAAGAAATTTTTGAAAAATTTCTTATAAAAATAAGAAATTTTTGAAAAATTTCTTATAAAAATAAGAAATTTTTGAAAAATTTCTTATAAAAATAAGAAATTTTTTAAAAATTTCTTATAAAAATAAGAAATTTTTAAAAAATTTCTTATAAAAATAAGAAATTTTTGAAAAATTTCTTATAAAATTAAGAAATTTTTGAAAAATTTCTTATAAAAATAAGAAATTTTTGAAAAATTTCTTATAAAAATAAGAAATTTTTTAAAAATTTCGTATAAAAATAAGAAATTTTTGAAAAATTTCTTATAAAAATAAGAAATTTTTGAAAAATTTCTTATAAAAATAAGAAATTTTTGAAAAATTTCTTATAAAAATAAGAAATTTTTGAAAAATTTCTTATAAAAATAAGAACATTTTTAAAAATTGACTATAAAAATTATAAATTTTTAAAAAAATTTCGATTATAATTGGATATTTTTAAAAAATTTCCTATAAAACTGAAAATTTTTTTAATATTTTTTATAAAAATAAGAAATTTTTGAAAAAAGACTCTAAAAATAAAAAAATAATTCAAATAAATTTTTTTGGAAAATTTTCCAAAAATTTCCTATTTTAATAGGATTTTTTTTTCTTATTTTTTTAAGAAATTTTTTTTTATTTCCATACAATTTAAAAACAAATGATAGGTATTTTTTCAAGGTTTAAAAAAACATTTTATTGCGTTAAAAGTTTTTTTTATTCTTTTAGTCATAAGATATTTTCTTAACATTTTATTTTTTTTTTATTTTCTAGAATGTATTACTTTAAACAAAATATTAAAATCTCATATTTTTTTTTTTTATATACAAATACAATTTTAATTCATTTTATTTTATCTAACTTTAGTTTTATTAAACGTATTTTCCCCTTTTAAGACTTAAAAGTTATGAGCACTCGTTTTTGTTCTGAGACAGAAATTGGAATTTACGTTAAGATTTTTTTCATCTTTCAAATCTTTTTAATTACAAGCGTATGCCTTTGCCTCTACTGCTGTTGCTGCTGCAGCTTAAGCTTTAACATTCTACATTTACATAGAAGACTCATAGAAGACGGACTATTTAATGCTTAAGTATAAATTATTATTGGGAAAATAATATTGTATATCTATCAGATATTTTTTGTATTGTATGAAGTGCATCCATTCTTTTTATTGACTTTAATAACGAAATAAATGAATGAATCTGGGCTCTTAGCCAGCGATTGACTACCAAACAATTCTATTATAACCGGAATTTATGATTTTCTATTCTTAAGTTTCTTTGTAAGTTTGGAAGTTGAGTTTTTATTTGAGTTTTTTTTTCGTTCTATTCTAAAGACTGACAATAATCATTGATTATAATTGTCTTGTTCTTTTTCTCTGATATTTGTTGCGTGTTGGATTGTTTGGATACCCGTCCGCCCGTCCGTCTGTGTCCATATCTATCCGTTCGGTTGCCAGTCTCCGCAGCGATTGTGTGTCAGTTTGTCCGTCTGCTTCGTTTTGTTCTCATTGTCTGTTTGTAATGACAGCTTAGAATGTTCTCAGCTCATAAACAATTTTTAAAAACGGCTTATTTAAATAAGATGGGGCTTAAATTTTTCATACAACAATAAAATATCGAAGAAAATTAAAAAGAAGAAAAATGAAATAGAAATTCTTAAATAACCAATAAAAGCCATTTAATAAACGATTTGAAAGGAATGGAATAAATCTCTGATAAAATGTGATTCTAATTTAGTGGAATTATAATAATTTTTCGAATAACAATATTTCTAGAATAGACAAATTTTATTATATAAGAAACGTTTTAGAAAGCATTTTATTTTAATCTTTATTTTATTGGCTGTAATACTTTCAACAATTTGTAGGATTAAATTTTGGGTACAAAATTTATGGGCAAAGAAATTTGGAGCATTAAGAAAAAGGTTATATAAAATTGTATAGGAAATTTTTCAAAAATTTCCTATTTTTATAGGAAATTTTTCAAAAATGTCTTACTTTTTAAAGAAATTTTTCAAAAATTTCCTATTTTTTAAATGAAATTTTTCAAAAATTTCCTATTTGTTAAAGGAAATTTTTCAAAAGTTTCCTATTTTTTAAAGGAAAATTTTCAAAAATTTCCTATTTTTTAAAGGAAAATTTTCAAAGGAAATTTTTCAAAAATTTCCTGTTTTTTAAAGGAAATTTTTCAAAAATTTCCTATTTTTTAAAGGAAATTTTTCAAAAATTTCCTATTATTTAAAGGAAACTTTTCAAAAATTTCCTATTTTTTAAAGGAAATTTTTCAAAAATTCCTATTTTTTTAAAGGAAATTTTTCAAAAACTTCCTATTTTTTAAAGGAAATTTTTTGGAAAATTTCCTATTTTTTAAAGGAAATTTTTAAAAAATTTCTCTATTGATCAATTCACACTAAAAACTTTAAGAATGTATTTAAATTTTTATATTAGTTAACAAACAATAGCCAAATCTAATCGAATTGGTTAAAGTTAAGGCAAGTAGTAAAAATTGATTTATTTTTTAAATTAAATTTTTCAAAAATTTCCTATTTGTTAAAGTAAATTTTTCAAACATTTTCGATTTTTAAAGGAAATTTTTCAAAAATTTCATATTTTAAAAAATATGAAATTTTTCAAAAATTTCCTATTTTTTATAAGAAATTTTTCAAAAATTTCCTTTTTTTTTAAAGGAAATGTTTCAAAACTTTCCTAATTTTAAACGAAAATTTTTCAAAAATTTCCTAATTTTTAAAGGAAATTTTTCAAAAATTTCTTATTATTAAAAGGAAACTTTTCAAAAATTTCCTATTTTTTAAAGGAAATTTTTCAAAAAATTCCTATTTTTTAACGGAAATTTTTCAAAAATTTCCTATTTTTTAACGGAAAATTTTCAAAAATTTCCTATTTTTATAGGAAATTTTTCAAAAATTTCCTATTTTTATAGGAAATTTTTCAAAAATTTTCTATTTTTATAGGAAATTTTTCAAAAATTTTCTATTTTTATAGGAAATTTTTCAAAAATTTCCTATTTTTATAGGAAATTTTTCAAAAATTTCCTATTTTTATAGGAAATTTTTCAAAAATTTCCTATTTTTATAGGAAATTTTTCAAAAATTTCCTATTTTTATAGGAAATTTTTCAAAAATTTCCTATTTTTATAGGAAATTTTTCAAAAATTTCCTATTTTTATAGGAAATTTTTCAAAAATTTCCTATTTTTATAGGAAATTTTTCAAAAATTTCTTATTTTTATAGGAAATTTTTCAAAAATTTCCTATTTTTATAGGAAATTTTTCAAAAATTTCCTGTTTTAAAGGAAATTTTTCAAAAATTTCCTATTTTTATAGGAAATTTTTCAAAAATTTCCTATTTTTATAGGAAATTTTTCAAAAATTTCCTATTTTTATAGGAAATTTTTCAAAAATTTCCTATTTTTATAGGAAATTTTTCAAAAATTTCCTATTTTTATAGGAAATTTTTCAAAAATTTCCTATTTTTATAGGAAATTTTTCAAAAATTTCCTATTTTTATAGGAAATTTTTCAAAAATTTCCTATTTTTATAGGAAATTTTTCAAAAATTTCCTATTTTTATAGGAAATTTTTCAAAAATTTCCTATTTTTATAGGAAATTTTTCAAAAATTTCCTATTTTTTATAGGAAATTTTTCAAAAATTTCCTATTTTTATAGGAAATTTTTCAAAAATTTCCTATTTTTATAGGAAATTTTTCAAAAATTTCCTATTTTTATAGGAAATTTTTCAAAAATTTCCTATTTTTATAAGAAATTTTTCAAAAATTTCCTATTTTTATAGGAAATTTTTCAAAAATTTCCTATTTTTATAGGAAATTTTTCAAAAATTTCCTATTTTTATAGGAAATTTTTCAAAAATTTCCTATTTTTATAGGAAATTTTTCAAAAATTTCCTATTTTTATAGGAAATTTTTCAAAAATTTCCTATTTTTATAGGAAATTTTTCAAAAATTTCCTATTTTTATAGGAAATTTTTCAAAAATTTCCTATTTTTATAGGAAATTTTTCAAAAATTTCCTATTTTTATAGGAAATTTTTCAAAAATTTCCTATTTTTATAGGAAATTTTTCAAAAATTTCCTATTTTTATAAGAAATTTTTCAAAAATTTCCTTTTTTTTTAAAGGAAATGTTTCAAAACTTTCCTAATTTTAAACGAAAATTTTTCAAAAATTTCCTAATTTTTAAAGGAAATTTTTCAAAAATTTCTTATTATTAAAAGGAAACTTTTCAAAAATTTCCTATTTTTTAAAGGAAATTTTTCAAAAAATTCCTATTTTTTAACGGAAATTTTTCAAAAATTTCCTATTTTTTAACGGAAAATTTTCAAAAATTTCCTATTTTTATAGGAAATTTTTCAAAAATTTCCTATTTTATAGGAAATTTTTCAAAAATTTCCTATTTTTATAGGAAATTTTTCAAAAATTTCCTATTTTTATAGGAAATTTTTCAAAAATTTCCTATTTTTACAGGAAATTTTTCAAAAATTTCCTATTTCTATAAGAAATTTTTCAAAAATTTCTTATTTTTATAGGAAATTTTTCAAAAATTTCCTATTTTTATAGGAAATTTTTCAAAAATTTCCTATTTTTATAGGAAATTTTTCAAAAATTTCCTATTTTTATAGGAAATTTTTCAAAAATTTCCTATTTTTATAGGAAATTTTTCAAAAATTTCCTATTTTTATAGGAAATTTTTCAAAAATTTCCTATTTTTATAGGAACTTTTTCAAAAATTTCCTATTTTTATAGGAAATTTTTCAAAATTTTTCTATTTTTATAGGAAATTTTTCAAAAATTTCCTATTTTTATAGGAAATTTTTCAAAAATTTCCTATTTTTATAGGAAATTTTTCAAAAATTTCCTATTTTTATAGGAAATTTTTCAAAAATTTCCTATTTTTATAGGAAATTTTTCAAAAATTTCCTATTTTTATAGGAAATTTTTCAAAAATTTCCTATTTTTATAGGAAATTTTTCAAAAATTTCCTATTTTTATAGGAAATTTTTCAAAAATTTCCTATTTTTATAGGAAATTTTTCAAAAATTTCCTATTTTTATAGGAAATTTTTCAAAAATTTCCTATTTTTATAGGAAATTTTTCAAAAATTTCCTATTTTTATAGGAAATTTTTCAAAAATTTCCTATTTTTATAGGAAATTTTTCAAAAATTTCCTATTTTTATAGGAAATTTTTCAAAAATTTCCTATTTTTATAGGAAATTTTTCAAAAATTTCCTATTTTTATAGGAAATTTTTCAAAAATTTCCTATTTTTATAGGAAATTTTTCAAAAATTTCCTATTTTTATAGGAAATTTTTCAAAAATTTCCTATTTTTATAGGAAATTTTTCAAAAATTTCCTATTTTTATAGGAAATTTTTCAAAAATTTCCTATTTTTATAGGAAATTTTTCAAAAATTTCCTATTTGGATAGGAAATTTTTCAAAAATTTCCTATTTTTATAGGAAATTTTTCAAAAATTTCCTTTTTTTATAGGAAATTTTTCAAAAATTTCCTATTTTTGTAGGAAATTTTTCAAAAATTTCCTATTTTTATAGGAAATTTTTCAAAAATTTCCTATTTTTATAGGAAATTTTTCAAAAATTGCCTTTTTTTATAGGAAATTTTTCAAAAATTTCCTGTTTTTATAGGAAATTTTTCAAAAATTTCCTATTTTTATAGGAAATTTTTCAAAAATTTCCTATTTTTATAGGAAATTTTCCAAAAATTTCCTATTTTTATAGGAAAATTTCCAAAAATTTCCTATTTTTATAGGAAAGTTTTCAAAAAATTCCAGTTTTTATAAGAAATTTTTCAAAAAATTCCAGTTTTTATAAGAAATTTTTCAAAAAAATTTCAATTTTTACAGGAAATTTTCAAAAAAATTTCTATATTTATAGGAAATTTTTCAAAAATTTCCTATTTTTTATAGGAGATTTTTCAAAAATTTCTTATTTTTGTAGGAAATTTTTCAAAAATTTCCTATTTTTATGGGAAATTTCTCAAAAATTTCTTGAAAAATTTCCTTTTAAAATAAATAGTTAAATTTGTGACTCACTAGTTATTTTAATTTTATGTATTTCTAGTTTTATTGTTTAAACAATATTAAAATGTTCGAAATGTTCATTGATCTTGAGCAAATATTTGTCCATTAGAGTTAAAGTTCTCTATTGATCAATTCACACTAAAAACGTTAAGAATGTATTTAAAATTTTATATTAGTTAACAAACAATAGCCAAATCTAATCGAATTGGTTAAAGTTAAGGCAAGTAGTAAAAATTGAAAAATATGAAAAAAAATTTTGGGGTTTAAAAAAAAGTTTATCAATAAAAATGTTTTAACTACTTGGGAGAAGAATAAGTGAGAATCTGTAGAAAGATAATAAGTGGAAAAAAATAATTAAATGGTAATTTTTTGGTTAATTTTACAAAATCCTTGGACCTTGAATAAGGGGTTGTGCAATGAGTTCCTTTAGATTTGGCTGTTAAATTCTGGTACTTAATTTTCATTTGGTATTTTCTTAAGTCGGTTTAGGTCTTTTTTGAGTAATGGAATCGTCTGCATTGTTCTTTTTTTATTTTTAAGTTTTATGTTCAATTTCTTTTTTAACCAATAAATAAGTAAGTAATGATTGAAAATTATGAATGAATGACTGACTTGACCAAAACTTTAACAGAAATCAAACAAATTCTTAAGAAGATATAAAAAAAAATGCAGGCAGCAGCCGGATAGACGGAACGGCAAAATCAAATACTGAAACTCAGACAGACGGACAAATGGAGGGATAGACGGACGAATGGAGGGACGTACGTAGACCCTTCTTTAATCAATTGAATTATTGAAACTTTGTTTTTTTCACCCAACAAAGATGAAATAAACTTCATCATATGTTTTATATGTATTTGATGATGAATTTGTTTATGGATCTTTTTAATGGTCCATCTATCCTCCGGTCTGTCCATACGCCCGTCCGTCCATCTGAATGTCTAAACAAAGAATGAACGTTGGTATGTCCCTGGGAATGAATGTGTTTGTCCGAGAATCTGTTTGTCGGTGGGTCTTCCTATGGTTTGGTTGGCAGCTTTTATGGTGTGAAGTTTATGATGAAGAGTTTTTGATTTTTTTTTTTCGATTTTCAAATTTTATGTGGTTGCTTGTCTTTGACCACTTGAAAATGAAAAGATGAAAAAAAAAATATAATTTTTTACATATTTTGTTAAAATTATTTCGTTTGGTTTCGGCTGAGACTGAGACTGAATATCTGTTTATGAGCTTTAACTCTTTTTAGTTGATTTATTTATTACTAATGTCGGTGTTGAATTTTTGTTTGGTATTTTGGAATCCACTTGTGTTTGTCAAATGCAAATAAACCATTTTATTTTAGAGTTAAAAAAAAATACCCAGAAATATTTCAGACAACAGTGGGAGATATAAAAAAGGAGAATAATCAATCAAAAATAAAAAAATTGAAAAATTCCCTATAAAAATAAGAAATTTTTAAAAAATTTCCTATAAAAATAAGAAATTTTTGAAAAATTTCCTATAAAAATAAGAAATTTTTGAAAAATTTCCTAAAAAAATAAGAAATTTTTGAAAATTTTCCTATAAAAATAAGAAATTTTTGAAAAAATTTCCATAAAAATAAGAAATTTTTTAAAAATTCCTATAAAATAAGAAATTTTTGAAAAATTTCCTTAAAAAATAAGAAATTTTTGAAAATTTTCCTATAAAAATAAGAAATTTTTGAAAAATTTCCTATAAAAATAAGAAATGTTTAAAAAAATTCCTATAAAAATAAGAAATTTTTGAAAAATTTCCTATAAAAATAAGAAATTTTTGAAAAATTTCCTATAAAAATAAGAAATTTTTGAAAAATTTCCTAAAACAATAAGAAATTTTTGAAAATTTTCCTATAAAAATAAGAAATTTTTGAAAAAAATCATATAAAAATAAGAAATTTTTTAAAAATTCCTATAAAAATAAGAAATTTTTGAAAAATTTCCTTAAAAAATAAGAAATTTTTGAAAAATTTCCTTAAAAAATAAGAAATTTTTGAAAATTTTCCTATAAAAATAAGAAATTTTTGAAAAATTTCCTATAAAAATAAGAAATTTTTGAAAATTTTCCTATAAAAATAAGAAATTTTTGAAAAAAATTCTATAAAAATAAGAAATTTTTTAAAAATTCCTATATAAATAAGAAATTTTTGAAAAAGACATTTTTGAAAATTTTCCTATAGAAATAAGAAATTTTTGAAAAATTTCCTATAAAAATAAGAAATTTTTGAAAAATTTCCTATAAAAAAAAGAAATTTTTGAAAAATTTCCTATAAAAATAAGAAATTTTTGAAAAATTTCCTATAAAAATAAGAAATTTTTGAAAAATTTCCTATAAAAATAAGACATTTTTGAAAAATTTCCTATAAAAATAAGAAATTTTTGAAAAATTTCCTATAAAAATAAGAAATTTTTGAAAAATTTCCTATAAAAATAAGAAATTTTTGAAAAATTTCCTATAAAAATAAGAAATTTTTGAAAAATTTCCTATAAAAATAAGAAATTTTTAAAAAATTTCCTATAAAAATAAGAAATTTTTGAAAAATTTCCTATAAAAATAAGAAATTTTTGAAAAATTTCCTATAAAAATAAGAAATTTTTGAAAAATTTCCTATAAAAATAAGAAATTTTTAAAAAATTTCCTATAAAAATAAGAAATTTTTGAAAAATTTCCTATAAAAATAAGAAATTTTTGAAAAATTTCCTATAAAAATAAGAAATTTTTGAAAAATTTCCTATAAAAATAGGAAAGTTTTGAAAAATTTCCTATAAAAATAGAAAATTTTCGAAAAATTTCCTATAAAAATAAGACATTTTTGAAAAATTTCCTATAAAAATAAGAAATTTTTGAAAATTTTCCTATAAAAATAAGAAATTTTTGAAAAATTTCCTATAAAAATAAAATTTTCTATAAAAATAAGAAATTTTTGAAAAATTTCCTACAAAAATAATTTTTGAAAAATTTCTTATGAATATAAAATTATATCTGGAACATAGGATTAATATTAACAAAATAAAACATTTTCCTATTATTATAAAAATTATCAATAATATTAGGAAATGATCATTATAAAAATTGTTAAAAGATCTTTGCAACTCGAGTAGCAAAAACACACACACAATCTCAATTTATATATGTATTAGTATGAGTTAGGGGAAGACTGCTCGAGAACAACATTAGGACTAGGTAGTCCAAATCGTAAAAATATAAAAACTCAAACATTAGGTTACAAAATTATGCAGAATTTTAACATGATTAAAAAAAAACTATTCGTGTCTCCATTCTTGCTCCCCACTGTAGTACCAATTTTTATATTTTTTTCTTCTCTTATATTTATTCAAGGGTTTTCAATCATACACTTATTTTTTTCTGTAAATTTGTGAATATTTATTGTTGGTTTTATTTGATTCTATTGTTTGTTCATCTCACCTCCAGATAATTGGTTTAACGAGAGAAACCCACTGAAAGGCTGAAATTGTAATCATCCGATTGGTATGTCAATACTCACTCAAATCAAAGAATTATGAAATTCAAAAACAAGAAACAAAAATTAAATGTAAAAAATTTTTGTTATATTAGAAGAAATGATTTTAAATAAAGATCTTTCAACATTTAGTCATGAAATATTAGAAAAAATTAAAAAAAAACCTATAAAAACAGAAAATTAAAAAAAAAAACAAAAAACAAAATAATAAAAATAAGAAATTTTTAAAAAAATTCTTACTAAAAAATTTTTTTTTGAAAATTTTCCAAAAAAAAATAAAAATTTTAAAAAATTTTCTCCGAAAATATAAGAAATTTTTAAAAATGTCCTATAAAAATAAGAAGATTTCTTAAACTATTATTAGCAAAAATTTGAAATTATTATAAAATTTTCTATAAAAAAAAGCAATTTTTTTAAAAACTTCCTATAAAAATAAGAAATTTTTGCAAAATTTCCTAAAATATACAAAAAAAAAAATTTTAAAACCTTTCTTAATGATAAGAAATTTTTGAAAAAATCCCTATAAAAATAAGAAATTTTTAAAAAAATTCCTGTAAAAATAAGAAATTTTTGAAAAATTTCCTATAAAAATAAGAAATTTTTAAAAAATTTCCTATACAAATAAGAAATTTTTGAAAAATTTTCTATAAAAATAAGAAATTTTTGAAAATTTTCTTATAAAAATAAGAAATTTTTGAAAAATGTCGTATAAAAATAAATAATTTTTGAAAAATTTCGTATAAAAAAAAATAATTTTTGAAAAATTTTCTATAAAAATAAGAAATTTTTAAAAAAATTCCCATCAAAATAAGAAATTTTTAAAAACTTCTTCTAAAAATTTTTGAAAAATGATCTAAAAAAACAAGAAATTTTTGAATAATTTCCTATAAAAATAAGAAAATTTTGAAAAATTTCTTACAAAAATAAGAATTTCTAAAAATTTTCCTATAAATATAAATATTTGTTTTAAAATTTCCTATAAAAATAAAAAATTTTCAAAAATTTCTTATAAAACTAAGAATTTTAAAAAAAAAAATCCTCAAAAAGGGAAAAATTTTGAAAAATTTCTTTGAAAATAAAAAAGTTTCTATAAAAATAAAAATTTCCTATAAAAATAAGATTTTTTTAAATTTGCTATAAAAATAAGGAGTCTTTTAAAAATTTCCTATAAAAATAAGAAATTTAAAAAAAAATTTTTTTAAAAACAGGAAATTTTTGAAGAATTTCCTATAAGAAAAATAAATTTTGGAAAGATTTCCTATAAAATTAAGAAATTTTTGAAAAATTTCTTATAAAACTAAGAAATTTTTCAAAAAATTCTTATGAAAATAAGAGATTTTTGAAAAAATTTTTGAAAAATTTCTTATAAAATTAAAAAAATGTTTGAAAAATTTCTTATAAAAATAACATTTTTTTAAAAAATTCTGATAAAAATAACAAATTTTTGAAAAATTTCCTATAAAATTAATTTTCGAAAATTTTCTTTTAAAAATAGCAAATTTTTAAAAAACTACCAATAAAAATAAGAAATTTTTGAAAAATTTCCTACAAAAAAAAAAAAATAAATTTTTGAAAATTTTTTTATAAAAATAAGAAATTTGTGAAAAATTCTTGTAAAAATAAGAAATTTTTGACAAATTTCCTGTAAAAATAAGAAATTTTTAAAAAATTTTCTATAAAAATTTCTTATTAAAATAAGAAACTAAAAAAAAAAATCTAAAAAAAATAAACAAATTTTTAAAAATTTTCCTTTTTTTTCAAAAATTTTCTATTTTTATAGGAAATTTTTCAAAAATTTTCTTTTTTTATAGAAAACTTTTCAAAAATTTTCTATTTTTATAGGAAATTTTTCAAAAATTTTCTATTTTTATAGGAAATTTTTAAAAAATTTTCTATTTTCGTAGGAAATTTTTCAAAAAATTTTCTATTTTTATAGGAAATTTTTTAAAAATTTTCTATTTTTATAGAAAATTTTTCAAAAATTTTCTATTTTTATAGGAAATTTTTCAAAAATTTTCTATTTTTATAGGAATTTTTTCAAAAATTTTCTATTTTTATAGGAAATTTTTCAAAAATTTTCTATTTGTATAGGAAATTTTTCAAAAATTTTCTATTTTTATAGGAAATTTTTCAAAAATTTTCTATTTTTATAGGAAATTTTTCAAAAATTTTCTATTTTTATAGGAAATTTTTCAAAAATTTTCTATTTTTATAGGAAATTTTTCAAAAATTTTCTATTTTTATAGGAAATTTTTCAAAAATTTTCTATTTTTATAGGAAATTTTTCAAAAATTTTCTATTTTTATAAGAATTTTTTCAAAAATTTCTTATCTTCAAAAATTTATTTTATTTTCTCAGTTTTATAAGAAAATTTTCAAAAATCCTATTATCCTATTTTTAAGAAATTTTTCAAAATTTGTTTATTTGTTTTTTTTTTTAATTTCCAGACAAAATTTTAAAATATTTTCTTAAATTATCCTTTTCTAAAATTTCTTAATTTAGGAATTTCTTCTGGGACAGTTTTCCCTGTATTGTCAAGCGAAATGAATGTCAAGAGGGAGCGTAAAAAAACATGAAACAAAAATTTTGCGACATAGATGAATTTCTTGAATTGTCTTGACTTGACTGAAACTTAAGAAATACAAAAAAAAAGTTAAATAAATAAAATGCCACACAATTTATATTTTTGTGTTAGTTTTTTAACAAATCTCGATCCAAAATAAATGAAAGAAACAAATGTTTGTTGAAGTTTAAAAATCGAAAATTTTGCCACGAAAAAAAAGAGTTGCTTAAACAAAGACCCAGCAACAACAGATGCTCTGTGTGTTGAAGGATGGGACCGGAGGAACCTCATTACGATCAACGTGATCATGCTAATGATGTTGACAATGGAAGTGATCACGATAATGAGGAATTCTAGTGATCAACACAAAGTATCTGCTTAAAAAAATACAAAGTTACAAGATTTACGCCACGAATTAAATGGCAAGAACTCAAGTCGCACCAGAACTGAAGACAAAAACGATCTACAACTGGAAACCAGCAAAAACAGATTCAACAAACATCATTGCAAATGACAATGACAACTTGAATTAAATATCGGTGATTGCAGCAGAAGTACAAAATAACCTAGAAGAAAATGCGTCGAGAATGGAATGGATAACCACAAAGTACCTTTTCTTAATTAAAAGTACCTTTTCTTAATTAAAAGTACTTTCAAATCAAAATGTCCAATCTCAGACTGCACAAGATCACAAACACCACCCCTTTTTTCCTTGATCATTGTTGTCGTTTAGCTGATAACATTTTCGCAACAATAAAAAAAATCCCTCCAGTCAGTCACTAAAGTACTGGATTTCAAGATCACTACAAAAATAGATACAAAAATCTGTGTTTTGCAAAAAACACAAAAAAAGTACGAAACTATTTCATTAGTTCTTCGCGTTTCCTTTTTGTCTTTCTGGGTTGAAAGATTTAAGACGCGTGTATTTAGCGACAGGTTTTATGGAATGAATTTTCAAGATATTTTAACGTTTTAATGCCGTTTGTGGTTCAGCGTCATTATCATTTCGAACAATATTTAATATCAAAAACGTCATTATTATCTTTGAGATCATGGCGATAGACAAGATAATGAAGTTGACAATTATCCGCTTGATTATGATGATGAAGATGAGCACAAGTTCGCACAAGAAAATCTGTGAGGAAACTTTAAAATAAAATTAAATGAAAAAACCTTAATAATGCAGAATGCAAAGGAATGAGTTCATTAAAAAATATTTAAGATTATAAATTTTTTCAAAAATGTCTTGTTTCCATGGGATATTTTTAAAAAATTTCCTACTTTTATAGAATTTTTTTTTTTAAATTTTCTATGTTATAGGAAATTTTTTATTTTTCTATTTATTTTATTTTTATAGGAAATTATTCAAAAATTTTCTATTTTTATAAGAAATTTTTAAAAAATTTTTTTTTTCATAGGAAATTTTTCAAAAATTTCATATTTTTACATAAAATTTTAAAAAATTTCCTATTTTTTTTAGGAAATTTTTCACAAATTTTCTATTTTTATAGAAAATTTTTCAAAAATTTTCTATTTTTATAGGAAATGTTTAAAAAATTTCCTATTTTTATAGGAAAATTTTCAAAAATTTTCTATTTTTATAGGAAATTTTTTATATAAAATGTTTTAAAAATTTCATATCTTTATAGGAAATTTTTCAAAAATTTTCTATTTTTATAGGAAATTTTTAAAATTTTTCAAAATTTTTTTTTTCATAGGAAATTTTTAAAAAATTTCATATTGTTACAGGAAATTTTCAAAAATTTCCTATTTTTATAGGAATTTTTTCACAAATTTTCTATTTTTATAGAAAATTTTTCCAAAATTTTCTATTTTTATAGGAAATGTTTCAAAAATTTCCTATTTTTGTAGGAAAATTTTCAAAATTTTTCTATTTTTATAGGAAATTTTTGACAAATTTTCTATTTTTATAGGAAATTTTTCAAAAATTTTGTATTTTTATAGGAAATTATTCGAAAATTTTCTATTTTTATAGGAAATTATTCAAAAATTTTTAATTTGTATAGGAAATTTTTCAAAAATTTTCTATTTTTGTATGAAATTTTTTAAAAAGTTTCTATTTTGATAGGAAATTTTTACAAAAATTTCATTTTTTATAGGAAATTTTTAAAAAATTTCTTATTTTTATAGCAAAATTTACAAAAAATTTCCTATTTTTATAGGAAATTTTTCTAAAATTTCCTGTTTGTATAGGAAATATTTCAAAAAAAATTAAATTTTTCCTATAGAGAAATTTTTATATTAAAATTTTTTCTATAGAAAAATTTTCATAATAAAATTTTTTCTTTAGAAAAATTTTCGTATTTAAGTTTTTTCTATAGAAATATTTTTATATTAAAATTTTTTCTATAAAAAATTTTCTTATAAAAATTTTTTCTATAAAAAAATTTTCATATAAAAATTTTTTCTTTTGAAAAATTTTCATATAAAAATTTTTCATATTAAAATTTTCTATAAAAAATTTTCATATTAAAATATTTTCTATAAAATAATTTTCATATTAAAATTATTTGTATAGAAAAATTTTCATATAAAAATGTTTTCTTATAAAAATATTTTCTATATAAAAATTTTTATATAAATTTTTTTTTAATGAAAAATTTTCATATAAAAAATTTTTTCTATAGAAAAATTTTCATATAAAAATTTTTTTCTATAGAAAAATTTTCATATAAAAATTTTTTCTATAGAAAAATTTTCATATAAAAATTTTTCCTATAGAAAAATTTTCATATAAAAATTTTTTCTACAGAAAAATTTTCATATAAAAATTTTTTCTATAGAAAAATTTTCATATAAAATTTTTTCTATAGAAAAATTTTCATATAAAAATTTTTTCTATAGAAAAATTTTCATATAAAAATTTTTTCTGTAGAAAACTTTTCATATAAAAATTTTTTCTGTAGAAAACTTTTCATATAAAAATTTTTTCTATAGAAAAATTTTCATATAAAATTTTTTTCTATAGGAAAATGTTCATATAAAAATTTTTTCTATAGAAAAATTTTCATATAAAAATTTTTTCTATAGAAAAATTTACATAGAAAAATGTTTATATAAAAATTTTTTCTATAAAAAAATTTTCATATTAAAATTATTTGTATAGAAAAATTTTCATATACAATTTTTTTCTATAAAAAAATTTTCATATAAAAATTTTTTCTATAGAAAAATTTGCATATAAAAATTTATTCTATAGAAAAATTTTCATATCAAAATTTTTTCTGTAGAAAAATTTTCATATAAAAATTTTTTCTATAGAAAAATTTTCATATACAAATTTTTTCTATAGAAAACTTTTCATAGAAAAATTTTTTCTATAGAAAACTTTTCATAGAAAAATTTTCTCTATAGAAAAATTTTAATATAAAAATTTTTTCTATAGAAAAATTTTTATATAAAAATTTTTTTATTTAAAAATTTTCATATAAAAATTTTTTCTATAGAAAAATTTTCATATTAAAATTTTGTGTATAGAAAAATTTTCATATTAAAATTTTTTGTATAAAAAATTTCATATTAAAATTTTTCTATAGAAAAATTTTCATATTAAAAAATATTTCTAAACAAAAATATTACTATGAAAATGTTTCTATAGAAAAAATGGTACAAAAATTTTTTATTTAAAGTTTTTTTTTTTTAATTTATCTATAAGAAAAGTTCCTTTAAAGCTCTGGATATTGCTATACAAAAAATCATTTAATATCAAGGCTGAGTAAGTTACTCCAAGAAAACGAATGGAGTTGAGTACTTAAAAGTAAAACATACAAACGATCGAACAACATTTTACAAAAATTACACTAAAAACCAAACCAACAATCCATTTGATGTGGATGAGCTGCAGCAATGAGGCAACATGGCCCAGCCGTGCAACTTAAAGAAGGCAACTGAAAAGAAAAAAAAATTGTAGAAAAGTAGAAAAAGAAGAAGCGTGTCGCCAATTGATCGTGAGTTTTACTAAGAAAAATGTCGCGACAATTGTGAGACACAAAACTCTTTTTCAAGCAACAATTTCTGTTGCTGTTATTGTTCTTGTTGTTGTTGTTGGAGAATTTTGCTAACAAAATCAAATAGCAGCAACAACAAAGCGGCAACAACAGCAGCAACAATAAATGAAATAAACATTAAATTACGTCTATGAGAAGAGAGTTTACAAAAAAAGTGCAACAACAATAACAACAACAACAACAGCAATATGTTGCAACTGCAACAACTAACTATAAGTAGGCAATAACAACAATAACAAGAAGAGCAAAAAATTAAAACAAACTAGCGACAAGTAGCAGGAGCAGAAAAATAGCGGAGAATGTAATTGAAATTGCCAAGAATTACGTGAAGAATTCAAAAATTGTAATTCATTCTTCAATTCAATTCAATTCAACGGCTGCAGCAGGAAAATGCCAGGAAAAGATCGAGGGAAGTCTGGATGTCAGCAGCAGCAAAAGCAACAGCAATTGCTGCAGGAGGAGAATACAAAAGAGGGGAATCAACATCTGAGAATATATTAAACTATATTATCTCTAAGTGGCAACATGGTGTTGCAGTTGATGTTGCATGCAGCTATTGCTGCTGATGACGATGAGGACGAGTTAAGAGTTCAAAGGCAGATTTTTTTTAAAGGAAAACTGAAATAAATGGCTGTTGCTGCCAATGTTTAAAGAGGGCGTTAAAAATAACGAAAATGTTAAACTTCTGATTTTAAGTGCTTAAGCATTTTTTGGAAAAAATAAACAATCGGAAAAATAATAAATTTCAAAAAGAATTCCAATAAAAAGAAGAAATTTTTGAAAATTTTTTTATAAAAAAAAAGAAATTTAAAAAAAAAATTCCCATAACAATAAGAAATTTCTGAAAAATTTCCTATAAAAACAGGAAATTTTTGAAAACTTTCCTAAAAAAAATAGGAAATTTTTGAAAAATTTTATATAAAAAAACGAAATTTTTGAAAAATTTCCTATAAAAAAAAGAAATTTTTGAAATATTTCCTATCAAAATAGAAAATTTTTGAAAAATTTCCTATAAAAATAGAAAATTTTTGAAAATTTTCCTATACAAATAGGAATTTTTTGAAAAATTTCCTATAAAAATATGAAATTTTTGAAAAGTTTCCTATTAAAATAGGAAATTTTTGAAAAATTTCCTATAAAAATAGGAAATTTTTGAAAAATTTCCTATAAAAATAGGAAATTTTTGAAAAATTTCCTATAAAAATAGGAAATTTTTGAAAAATTTCCTATAAAAATAGGAAATTTTTGAAAAATTTCCTATAAAAATAGGAAATTTTTGAAAAATTTCCTATAAAAACAGGAAATTTTTGAAAAATTTCCTATAAAAATAGGAAATTTTTGAAAAATTTCCTATAAAAATAGGAAATTTTTGAAAAATTTCCTATAAAAATAGGAAATTTTTGAAAAATTTCCTATAAAAATAGGAAATTTTTGAAAAATTTCCTATAAAAATAGGAAATTTTTGAAAAATTTCCTATAAAAATAGGAAATTTTTGAAAAATTTCCTATAAAAATAGGAAATTTTTGAAAAATTTCCTATAAAAATAGGAAATTTTTGAAAAATTTCCTATAAAAATAGGAAATTTTTGAAAAATTTCCTATAAAAATAGGAATTTTTGAAAAATTTCCTATAAAAATAGGAACTTTTTGAAAAATTTCCTATAAAAATAGAAAATTTTTGAAAAATTTCCTATAAAAATTTGAAATTTGTTAATGATTTCCTATAAAAATATGAAATTTTTGAAAAATTTCCTATAAATATAGGACACTTTTCGAAAAATTTTCTTCAAAAGCTGAAGTCTAAAAATTGAAGTTTGAAAGTTCTAAGCATGACAACAGATTCCAGTTCATGCATTGCTAACTCGTCTGCTATACAGTTCCCAGGTATGAGCATATGCTGAGCTACCCTGTAGTGACGAGTAATTTTGAACTGCTGAGTCATCCTATACAGCTGAGTCATCTCGAACTGCTGAGTCATCTTGAACTGATGAGTCATCCTGAATTGCTGAGTCATCTTAAACTGATGAGTCATCCTGAACTGCTAAGTCATCTTAAACTGATGAATCATCTGAAATTGCTGAGTCATCTAAAAAAATGTCAAAGATATATTTTCAAAAATTTCTTATAAGAATAATTAGTTTCTTAAAAATTTTCAATAAAAAAAAATAATTTTTTTTAATTTTCGAAAGCATACAAATAAATTCCAGTTTATGTTTGTTAGGTAGTCCCAAGTCTTGCTAACTCGTCAGCCCAACAGTTCCCTGATCTGACCATGTTCTTCAGTATTTACAGAAATGATTTATCACCAATGAGTCATCTTCAAGTTCTGAATCATCTCAAACTTTTGAGCCATTTTTAACTGCTGAGCCATCTTAAAGTGTTAAGTCAACTCGAACTGCAGAGTCTTATCGTACTGTTGAGTCATCCAGAACTGCTGAGTCATCCTGAACTGCTTGGTCATCATAAACTGATGAGTTACCCAACTGGTTAGGATATAGGCAGGATTTATAGCAGCTTTAGTTTTTATCAGAGAATATTTTAGCCTGTAAAACGTTACAGTGACCAGAAAAACTTCGTATCATGTTTAGTAGTAGGTCTTTAGAGTAGTCTACGAAATTTTTGTATCATGAGTCATCTGTGAACGAGTCAGTGCCATCAATTATGGATTCTGCATAGACATGTAAAGAAGTCAATAGGTCTTGGAATATTAGAAATATGTAAAGGATTACACTGTGACCATATCTTTTGCGTTAGCTCCTTTATTCTTATTTTAAGAGGCATCAAATTCTGAATCGTATTTTGAGCTTCCGATGGAGTAGGACAATTCAGGCTTACCATTTACATCGAGTATTTTACGGTATGTGGGTTTCTAAAGCGCTTTACACCTCAGAATAACAACCTTATAATATTATAATGTCGAGCTTTTAGTCCTATAATACTCGAGATACTTAACGCAATCCGTGAAAGAGATTTTAGTGCCCGACAAAGAAGTAAGATTCCTCTAGATCCTGGTAAACGTAACTAATTGTGTCTTGTTTGAGATCATTGTCGTCCGCCCCCTGAAGTATGCCACATTATTTCGACAATCTTTACATCAATGTCCGGATTATCGTATAGAGCGAGATTTCATAGCAAGGAAGGTAGAACATCTTTCTAGTACTAACGTCTACTTTCAGATTAGATGGAGATTTAGTTGTTGCATCTGGAGTTATCTTAAAAACGCTCTATCTATATCTAAAAACGCTACCATGGTATACTCTTCAATGACTAGTAAACCTTCAATGAAACCCACCAAGACCTGCAGAGCTGTTTCAGTTAATTTTCCCCCTGCTTTTAAAAGTTTCTTAACAATTTCTTCATAACCAACTTTTATCTTAATTTTAGATTTCCAAATATTTCATTTTCATATTTCTCTAATTACTTCTTCGTATAAAAGAAGTCCCCCTTTCAATATTTATCTCACAGTTTCCATTAAATTACCCTAAAAAATCTTCTTAAGATTTTGAAAAATTTTAAACTTAAGTTTTGAATTTTAAACTCTCTCATACACTTTAAATCAATCTCGTCACATTTAAACTTCTAAATACCACAAGACAATTTTCATATCATATTTAAAATATTTTTTCCAAAGCCTCAACATAAAAAGAAATTCTGGACATAACTCGGAAAGAATAAAAAAAATAGTCCCGCATTTAACAAAAGTGATAATGACCATTAGGCTACCAACAATGACAGGAGATAAAGACAAAGATGACTAGAAGGCTATGGTCAAGTCTTTTGCAACCAAATGAACATCAACCAAACCCAGGTCTAGTAACTCAGTCAGTCATATAGTCAGTCACATAAAGTTAGTACCGCAAAACATTTAATACTTCAATTAAATTCAATAAATACAAAATACCAAATAATAAAATTAAAGCAAAAACAATAAAAAGAAAAAAAAATCACAAATAATTGTAAATAGACTTCCGGTTGTCGCGTCATTATTGTCCATCAACTTTCGAACATGATCATCATGCCTTTTTGCCTGCCTTCCTTGCCTTGCCTTGCCTCACTTTTGTTGCTGCTGCTTCTGTTGCTGTTGATCATTTTGCCTGCCCAACATTATTGGATGACTGAATGACTGACTGAGTGACTGACTGAATAACTGCCTTCTAAGTACCTCCTCACAACTTTACCTTTGTTTAGTTTCTGCTCTTTTTTACCACTAATTTTCGTGTATGATCAATTTTTTTCTCTGATTTTCAACAATTCATTCACACACTGAGACTGCGATCAGTTTCTGTGCTTAGGACTTTGAGTTCGAGTATTTATGAGATAATATTTCTTATAAAACAATTGCAAGTTTTAGTTTATTGTTCGTACTTTTTTCTTCGTTTTTGATTCCTTTTTATTTATTTATTGATATTAAAAACAACAACAACAAAGGAAAATTGATAAATATACAACAAATTTTCATGATCACTTTAATGATCATTTGCAGATTTAAGCCAAACAAAAAACTCTATAGGTAAACTCTAGATGATGGTGTAGATCAGTTGTAGTTGGGTAGTTCGAGGAGCAGAAGTTCATTAAGATGCTTTAAATTTATGGTTCTCAGTTATGCTTTGAATGGGGCAACATAATGATGTCCATGAACCACAGGCTAGAAGAACAACAGACTCAACACAAGCTTTTTTTCCAAACATCAGCTGTTTATTCTTAATGTCTAGAATTTTATTTATATGCTGATATAAGTTAGTCAGAAGATAATTTTCAAATAAAATTGTAATAAAGATTAAACATATTTTTCTATATTCCTATAAAAATAAGAAATTTTTGAATAACTTCCTATAGAAATAAGAAATGTCTGAAAAAGTTCCTATAAAAATAAGAAATTTTTGAGAAACGAAAAATTTCTTATAGAAATTAGAAATTTTTCAAAAAAAAAAAAAAAAAAAATAAGAAAATTTTCAAAATAAGATTAAGAAATTTTTGAAAACTCTCCTATAAAAATAACAAATTTTTTAAAAATTTCCTATAAAAATAAGAAATTTTTGAAAAATTTCCGATAAAAATAAGAAAATTTTGAAAAATTTCTCACATAAATAAAAAAATTTTGAAAAATTTTCTATAAAAATAAGAAATTTTTGAAAAATTTCCTATAAAAATAAGAAATCTTTGAAAAATTTCCTATAAAAATGAAAAAAAATTCGAAAATTTTTCTATAAAAACAAAAAAATTTTAAAAATTTCCTATAAAAATAAGAAATTTTTGAATAATTTCCTATAAAAAAAAAATTTTTGAAAAACTTCCCATAAAAATTTGATATTTTTGAAAAACTTCCTATAAAAATAAGAAATTTTTAAAAATATTCCTATAAAAATAAGAAATTTTTGAAAAATTTCCTATAAAAATAAGAAATTTTTGAAAAATTTCCTATAAAAATAAGAAATTTTTGAAAAATTTCCTATAAAAATAAGAAATTTTTGAAAAATTTCCTATAAAAATAAGAAATTTTTGAAAAATTTCCTATAAAAATAAGAAATTTTTGAAAAATTTCCTATAAAAATAAGAAATTTTTGAAAAATTTCCTATAAAAATAAGAAATTTTTGAAAAATTTCCTATAAAAATAAGAAATTTTTGAAAAAATTCCTATAAAAATAAGAAAATTTTGAAAAATTTCCTATAAAAATAAGAAATTTTTGAAAAATTTCCTATAAAAATAAGAAATTTTTGAAAAATTTCCTATAAAAATAAGAAATTTTTGAAAAATTTCCTATAAAAATAAGAAATTTTTGAAAAATTTCCTATAAAAATAAGAAATTTTTGAAAAATTTCCTATAAAAATAAGAAATTTTTGAAAAATTTCCTATAAAAATAGGAAATTTTTGAAAAATTTATTTTCAAAATAAGAAATTTTTGAAAAATTTCCTATAAAAATAAGAAATTTTTGTAAAATTTCCTATAAAATAAGAAATTTTAAAAAAATTTCCTATAGTAATTAAAAAAATGTTGAAATTTAAAAAAAAATTCCTATAAAACTAGGAAAGTTTTGAAAAATATCCTATAAAACTAAAAAATTTTTGAAATATTTCTTATAAAAAAAAAGAAATTTTTGAAAAATTTCGTATAAAATCAGAAATTTTTGAAAATTTTCCTATAAAAATAAGAAATTTTTGAAAAATTTCCTGTAAAAGTAAGAAATTTTACAAAATTTTATTATCAAAATAAGTAATTTTTTAAAAATTTGCTATAAAAATAAGAAATTTTTGTAAAATGTCCTATAGAAATAAAAAAAATTTAAAAAAATTCCTATAAAAATAAGAATCTCTTGAAAATTTTAGTAGAAAAAAAAAAATTTTTTTTAAAAATTTTCTATAAAAATTTTTTTTTTTAATTATTCTCTAAAAATAAGAAATTTTTCAAAATTTCCTATAAAATTAGGAAAGTTTTAAAAAATTTCCTAAAAAACTAAGAAAGTTTTAAAAAATATCCTATAAAATTAAAAAATTTTTGAAATATTTCTTATAAAAATAAGAAATTTTTGAAAAATTTCTATAAAAATAAGAAATTTTTGAAAAATTTCCTATAAAAATAAGAAATTTTCGAAAAATTTCCTATAAAAATAAGAAATTTTTGAAAAATTTCCTATAAAAATAAAAAAATTTTTAAAAATTTTCCTATAAAAATAAGAAATTTTTGAAAAATCTCCTATAAAAATACAAAGTTTTTGTAAAATTTCTTATAAAATAAGAAATTTTTAAAAAATTTCTTATAGAAATAAAAAATATTTGAAAAATTTCCTATCAAAATAAGAATCTTTTGAGAATTTTCCTAGAAAAATTTTTGAAAAATTTCCTATAAAAAAAAATTTTGAAAATTTTTCTCTAAAAATAAGAAATTTTTCAAAATTTCCTATAAAATTAGGAAAGTTCTAAGAAATTTCCTATAAAACTAAGAAAGTTTTGAAAATTTCCTATAAAACTAAAAAAATTTTTGAAATATTTCTTATAAAAATAAGTAATTTTTGAAAATATCCTAACAATTTTTCATATAAAAATATTTTCTATAGAAAATTTTTCAAATAAAAATATTTTCTATAGAAAATTTTTTATATAAAAAATTTTTCTATAGAAAATTTTTCATATAAAAAATTTTTCATATAAAAAATTTTTCTATAGAAAATTTTTCATATAAAAAATTTTTCTATAGAAAATTTTTCATATAAAAAATTTTTCTATAGAAAATATTTCATATAAAAAATTTTTCTATAGAAAATTTTTCATATAAAAAATTTTTCTCTAGAAAATTTTTCATATAAAAAATTTTTCTATAGAAAATTTTTCACATAAAAAATTTTTTATAGAAAATTTTTCATATAAAAAATTTTTCTATAGAAAATTTTTCATATAAAAAATTTTTCTATAGAAAATTTTTCATATAAAAAATTTTTCTATAGAAAATTTTTCATATAAAAAATTTTTCTATAGAAAATTTTTCATATAAAAAATTTTTCTATAGAAAATTTTTCATATAAAAAATTTTTCTATAGAAAATTTTTCATATAAAAAATTTTTCTATAGAAAGTTTTTCATATAAAAAATTTTTCTATAGAAAATTTTTTATATAAAAAATTTTTCTATAGAAAATTTTTCATATGAAAACTTTTTCTATAGAAAATTTTTAATATAAAAAATTTTTCTATAAAAAATTTTTCATATAAAAAATTTTTCTATAGAAAATTTTTCATATAAAAAATTTTTTCTATATAAGAAAATTATAAGAATTTAAAAAAAAAAAATTGTGATTTGTTTTTTTTTTAGAAATTTGCTTTTATTTAAAATATTTTTTTAAATGTTGTCTCCATTTCCTGGAAATATGTCAGGTGCTTGGACTTATTTGTATCACATCCAAATAAATGAATTGGCAATTAATTTATTCAATCTCTGAAAATCTTAACAAATGAAAGTGAATTTATGGCAGTGACCAATAAATATCTGAAGATGAAACAATAAACAACTGAATCATTGCGAGATCACAATTTTTCTAAAGAAATTTAAAACGAGGTCATAATTACAAATGTCAGCGTTATCATTTATATCGCTTTAAAGATCGGCCTCTCCAAACACATCCTCATCATCAGCGGACGAAGAATGATTAAAACGAAAAAAAATCTAGTTGAAATGAAAGTTTATGTAGAAGATCTTTTAGACTCAGCAGCTTTTTTTAAGAAGATCAGTTGAGAGAAAAAGGTTTTAAAGATTTTCTTGAATATCTTCAAGTCTTAAGAAATGCGTTTGGTTTGGGTAAATTTTTTGTTTCAACTTCTTTTTTTTGGTTTTTGCTTGTTTTTTTGGGCTATAGCATAAACTGGGATTAAATGCAAGCGATCTTGATAATGACATTAAAAGATGCAAACGTCTTACAATTTTAAACGGACTGTCTGTTTAACAAACCAAAAAATGCAGGCCTCAACACACATTGAGATACACGAATACTTTAGCCTGGGATTGAAAACATCAACAACAACAAAAAAATAACTCTACTGCTGTTGAAAAGATTTGCAGAAGCCTCATTTCACTTCACATCAATTTAGCTGTGGCAGTGACCGACCAACCGATATACAGACAAACAGACCAAAGAAAACGGCCACTTTGCTTGATTTAAGCTGGGAGGAACAAAAAAGGGTCGTTGCTAAGTTCCTTATGGGTTTAAATGGCCTGGTCGGCTGGTCGGTGTTCAGTAGAGAGTACTTTGGAGTGTTGTTAACTTGACAGCGTAAAGTTCAACCTCTTTTACATAGATTTTGGAGCCATTGTTAAGCCACCAGCAACACTACCACCACCGCCGCCTTTAACCATCATCTTCATCATGATCGTCACCGTCATCTGCAAAACATTTTTTTGTTGCTGTTGTGAGTCTTTAAGAGACATGCAACCTAAGAGAGGTGTGTATTTTTAAGATCCATAAGTATCAACTTTATTTAGGGAAGGAAATATTTAAATCTTTTTATTTTTTGGTTTTAATTGCACTGTGGACTTGTATACCCTACACTTATTAAGATGTGCTTGTAGTACGCCAATGGTCTGACAGACAACCGGAACTACAACAAAAACTATAGTACGAAATGTCATGGCAATTGGCCCATATTTGACAATAGTTTCCAATAAATATCAATAAATTTTCCTTTAAAAATAGAAAAAATGTTGAAATTTTTCCTATAAAAATGGACAAATTTTGAAAATTTTCCTATAAAATACAAAATTTTTGAAAATTTTCCTATAGAAATAAAAAATTTGGAAAATTTTCTTATAAAAATAAAAAAATTTTGAAAATTTTCCTAAAAAAAATAAAAAAATTTGGAAAATTTTCCTATAAAAATAAAAAAAATTTGAAAATTTTCCTATAAAAATAATAAAATTTTGAAAAATTTCCTATAAAAATAAGAAATTTTTGAATAATTTCCTATGAAAATAAGAAATTTTTGAAAAATTTCCTATAAAAATAAGAAATTTTTGAAAAATTTTCTATCAAAGTAAGAAATTTTTGAAAATTTTTCTATAAAAAAGGACATTTTTGAAAAAATTTACTATAAAAATAAGAAATTTTTGAAAAATTTCCTATAAAACTAAGAAATTTTTGAAAAATTTCCTATGAAAATAAGAAACTTTTGAAAAAATTCCTATGAAAATAAGAAATTTTTGAAAAATTTCCTATAAAAATAAGAAATTTTTGAAAAATTTTCTATCAAAGTAAGAAATTTTTGGAAAATTTCCTATAAAAATAAGAAATTTTTGAAAAATTTCCTATAAAAATAAGAAATTTTTGAAAAATTTCCTATAAAAATAAAAAAATGTTTGAAAAATTTCCTATGAAAATAAGAAATTTTTGAATAATTTCCTATAAAAATAAGAAATTTTTGAAAAATTTCCTATGAAAATAAGAAATTTTTGAAAAATTTCCTATAAAAATAAGAAATTTTTTAAAACTTTCCTATGAAAATAAGAAATTTTTTAAAAATTTCCTATAAAGATAATAAATTTTTGAAAAATTTCCCATAAAAATAAGAAAATTTTGAAAAACTTCCTTTAAAAATAAGAAATTTTGGAAAAATTTCCTAAAAAAATAAGAAATTTTTGACAAATTTCCTATGAAAATAAGACATTTTGGAAAATTTTCCTATAAAAATAAAAAATTTTGAAAAATTTCCTATAAAAATAAGAAATTTTTGAAAAATTTCCTATAAAAATTAGAAATTTTTAAAAAATTTCCTATAAAAATAAGAAATTTTTATTATAAAAATAAGAAATTTTTCCTATAAAAATAAGAAATTTTTTAAAAATTTCCTATAAAAATAAGACATTTTTGAAAATTTTCCTATAAAAATAAAAAATTTTGAAAAATTTCCTATAAAAATAAGAAATTTTTGAAAAATTTCCTATAAAAATTAAAAATTTTTAAAAAATTTCCTATAAAAATAAGAAATTTTTCCTATAAAAATAAGAAATTTTTCCTATAAAAATAAGAAATTTTTTAAAAATTTCCTATAAAAATAAGAAATTTTTGAAAATTTTCCTATAAAAATAAAAAATTTTGAAAAATTTCCTATAAATATAAGAAATTTTTGTAAAATTTCCTATAAAAATAAGAAATTTTTAAAAAAAATTCCTATAAAAATAAAAAATTTTGAAAAATTTCCTATAAAAATAAGAAATTTTTGAAAAATTTCGTATAAAAATAAGAAATTTTTGAAAAATTTTCTATAAAAATAAGCAATTTTTTAAAATTATTCTATAAAAATAAGAAGTTTTTGAAAAATTTCCTATAAAAATAAGAAATTATTAAAAAATTTCTTTTAAAACTAAGAAATTTTTGAAAAATTTATTATAAAAATAAGAAATTTTTGCAAAATTTCCTATACAAATAAGAAATTTTTGAATAATTTCCTATAAAAATAAGAAATTTTTGAAAAATTTCCTAGGAAAATAAGATATTTTTGAAAAAATTCCTAAGAAAATAAGAAAATTTTGAAAAATTTCCTATAAAAATAAGAAATTTTTGAAAAATTTCGTATAAAAATCTTCTTATTTTTTTTTGAAAAATTTCCTATGAAAAAAAAAAATTTTTGAAAAATTTCCTATGAAAATAAGAAATTTTAGAAAAATTGCCTATAAAACTAAGAAATTTTTGAAAAATTTCCTATGAAATTAAGAAATTTTTGAAAAATTTCCAATAAAAATAAGAAGTTTTTGAAAAATTTCCTATAAAAATAAGAAATTTTTGAAAAATTTCCTGTAAAAATAATAAATTTTTTAAAAATTTCCTATGAAAATAAGAAATTTTTGAAAAATTTCCTATGAAAATAAAAAAAATTTTGAAAAATTTCCTATGTAAATAAAAAAAATTTTGAAAAATTTCCTATGAAAATAAGAAATTTTTGAAAAATTTTTCTTTAAAAATAAGAAATTTTTGAAAAAATTTTCTATGAAAATAAGAAATTTTTGAAAAAATTTCCTATGAAAATAAGAAATTTTTGAAAAATTTCCTATCAAAACAAGAAATTTTTGAAAAATTTCCTATGAAAATAAGAAATTTTTGAAAAATTTCCTATGAAACTAAGAAATTTTTGAAAAAATTGTTAAAAATTTCATATAAAAATAAAAAAATTTTGAATAATGTTTTATAAAAATAAGAAAATTTTGAAAAATTTTCTATAAAAATAAGAAATTTTTGAAAAATTTCGTATAAAAACAAGAATTTTTTGAAAAATTTCCTATAAAAATAAGAAAATTTTGAAAAATTTCCTATAAAAATAAGAAAATTTTGAAAAATTTTTTATAAAAATAAGAAAATTTTTAAAAATTTCCTATAAAAATAAGATATTTTTGGAAACATGCCTATTAAAATAAGAAATTTTGAAAAATTCTTTATAAAAATTAGAAATGTTTAAAAAAATTTTAAAAAAATATTAAATATTTTAAAAATTTCCTATAACAATAAAAAATTTTTTAAAAATTTTTCATAAAAATAAAAAGGTTTTTGAAAATTTTCATATACAAAATTTTTTTATAGAAAATTTTTCACATAAATAATTTTTCTCTCAGACAATGAGATGCATCCGATTCTGGCCAGGGATCGTAGTTGGGACCTCTTGTATTCTAGGCCATTTAAGTAAATAAAGGGTATGTTTTGGTCGAACTTGAGGGATCTGCTTACATTTATTTCATGTTATTTTTTTGCCACTAAAATAAAACTTATGAAATTGAAACGCCGCCTTTTAGGTCTTTTTGCTGGCCAAAGTTTTTTTTTTTTTTGTTTTGCCAAGTATCAGACATTTAAAGTTTCTTATCATTAGGATGGCTTTGAAATCTTAAACTTGTTCTTAATTAGGTGAAAAACGGATTATTATTTTTATTTTTGCAGTTTGTGGCTGTTTAATTTCAAAATACTTTTTTTTTCATTAAATTTTTATTTCATTTCTCAAGTCACTTAAAATTGAGTGAATTTCGTTTGAGTCGTTAAATTTTTTGTGTTTTGTAAAACTGTTTTCGGTATGTGTTAATCATTTGTCAGCGAGTCAAAATTTATTTTTGGTCTTAAAATTTAAAACTTTTTTTATAATTTTTATTTCAGTTTTTGGTTGGCGTTTAAAATGGAAGTTTTTTTTTATATTTCAATTTTTTTATTATACATAATTTTATGGTTCTAAATTTAACAAGATTTGCCATAAATGAAAAGTGAAATAAAAATTTCAATTTAATCGCCGCTGTCTGTTGTTCATTTAGTGTAACAATTTTTTTAACAAGTTATAAAATTTTATAAATTTATTATAGATGTTACTTGCTTTAAAACATCTCAAAAAAAAAAAAAAAAAATAAAAATACAAAAGCCAAAAATATTAAATCAATATAATAAATATTTATAAAAATTTGTTAAAACTGCCAAAAGACGTACGTTCCCATCAATATCGCGGCAAATGTTTCACTTAACTGTGACAAATAATTTTTGTTATTTTCCAAAAAACTAAAACGTCTATCAATAAATAAACTTTAAATTTAGTAATTAAGTTTTAAATTTAAAAATTTATTAAAGAAATTTTATGGTTTTGTTAAAATTTTTATAAAATTTCAATTTTATGACTCGATGGCGTATGATTAATAATAATTCTGAAGAGCTGAAAAATGATCTATGAATATTAAAATTTTTCTTTAAAAAATTCTACAAACATAAGAAATTTTTATAAATTCTATTTTTGAAATAAGAAATTTTTAAAAATTTTCTTATAACAACATAAATTTTTTGAAAATTTTTATATAAAAATAACACTTTTTAAAAAATTTCTAATTAAAATAAAAATTTCTAAAAATTTCCTATAAAAATAAGAAATGTTTGAAAAATTTTCTGTAAAATAAAAATGTTTATTAAATGTCCTATGAAAATAGAAACTTTTTAAAACAATTTCTATACAATCAAGAAATTTTTCATATAAAATTAAATATTTTTTAAAAAATTTCCTGTAAAATAAGAAATTTTTGAAAAATTTTCCATAAAAATTTCTTACCATTATTGGAAATATTCTAAAAATGTCCTTTTATGTTCCTTTTATTGTAATTTTTTTTTTTAATTTCTGTATTTATAGTAATTTTATATGAAAAATTTTCTATAGAAAAATTTTTTTTATGAAAAATTTTCTATAGAAAATTTTTTTTTATGAAAAATTTTCTATAGAAAAATTTTTTTTATGAAAAATTTTCTATAGAAAAATTTTTTTTATGAAAAATTTTCTAAAGAAAAATTTTTTTATATGAAAAATTTTCTGTAAAAACTTTTTTTATATGAAAAATTTTCAATAGAAAAATTTTTTGTATGAAAAATTTTCTGTAGAAAAATTTTCTATATAAAAATTTGTTATATGAAAAATATTTATAGAAAAATTTTTTATATGAAAATTTTTCTATAGAAAAATTTTTTATATGAAAAATTTTGTGTTGAAAAATTTTTTAATGACAAATTTTCTATAGAAAAATTTTTTATATGAAAAATTTTCTATAGAAAAATTTTTTTTTTATAAAAAAATTTTCTATAGAAAATTTTTCATATAAAAAATTTTTCTATAGAAAATTTTCATTTAAAAATTTTTCTATAGAAAATTTTCATATAAAAAATTTTTCTATAGAAAATTTGTCATTAAAAAATTTTTCAATATAGAAAATTTTTTATATGAAAATTTTTCTATAGAAAAATTTTTTATATGAAAATTTTTCTATAGAAAATATTTTTATATGAAAATTTTTCTGCAAAAAATTTTTTATATGAAAATAAAAATAGGAAATTTTTGAAAAATTTCCTATAAAATAAAAAAAACTTTGAAAAATTTCATATAAAAATAGGACATTTTTGAAAAATTGCCAATATAAAAATAGGAAATTTTTGAAAAATTTTCTATAAAAATAGGAAATTTTTGAAAAATTTCCTATAAAAATAGGAAATTTTTGAAAAATTTCCTATAAAAATAGGAAATTTTTGAAAAATTTCCTATAAAAATAGGAAATTTTTGAAAAATTTCCTATAAAAATAGGAAATTTTTGAAAAATTTCCTATAAAAATAGGAAATTTTTGAAAAATTTCCTATAAAAATAGGAAATTTTTGAAAAATTTCCTATAAAAATAGGAAATTTTTGAAAAATTTCCTATAAAAATAGGAAATTTTTGAAAAATTTCCTATAAAAATAGGAAATTTTTGAAAAATTTCCTATAAAAATAGGAAATTTTTGAAAAATTTCCTATAAAAATAGGAAATTTTTGAAAAATTTCCTATAAAAATAGGAAATTTTTGAAAAATTTCCTATAAAAATAGGAAATTTTTGAAAAATTTCCTATAAAAATAGGAAATTTTTGAAAAATTTCCTATAAAAATAGGAAATTTTTGAAAAATTTCCTATAAAAATAGGAAATTTTTGAAAAATTTCCTATAAAAATAGGAAATTTTTGAAAAATTTCCTATAAAAATAGGAAATTTTTGAAAAATTTCCTATAAAAATAGGAAATTTTTGAAAAATTTCCTATAAAAATAGGAAATTTTTGAAAAATTTCCTATAAAAATAGGAAATTTTTGAAAAATTTCCTATAAAAATAGGAAATTTTTGAAAAATTTCCTATAAAAATAGGAAATTTTTGAAAAATTTCCTATAAAAATAGGAAATTTTTGAAAAATTTCCTATAAAAATAGGAAATTTTTGAAAAATTTCCTATAAAAATAGGAAATTTTTGAAAAATTTCCTATAAAAATAGGAAATTTTTGAAAAATTTCCTATGAAAATAGGAAATTTTTGAAAAATTTCCTATAAAAATAGGAAATTTTTGAAAAATTTCCTATAAAAATAGGAAATTTTTGAAAAATTTCCTATAAAAATAGGAAATTTTTGAAAACTTTCCTATAAAAATAGGAAATTTTTGAAAAATTTTCTATAAAAATAGGAAATTTTTGAAAAAATTCCTATAAAAATACGAATTTTTTTCTAAAATTTCCTATAAAAATAGGAAATTTTTGAAAAATTTCCTATAAAAATATGAAATTTTTGAAAAATTTCCTATAAGAATAGGAAATTTTTTAAAAATTTCCTATTAAAACAAATTTTTGAAAAATTTCCTACACAAATTACAAATTTTTTTAAAAATTTCCATAACAGTAAGAAATTTAAAAAAAAAAACTTCCTATAAAAAAAAGAAAAAAAATTTTCTATAGAAAAAAAAATTTTAATTTAAAAATTTTTTGTATGAAAAATTTTCTATAAAATTTTTTTTTTGTAGGAAATTACTCAACAATTTCTTATTTTTATAGGAAATTTTTTTAAAAATTTCTCATTTTTATGGAAATTTTTAAAAAAATTTATTATTTGTATAGGAAATTTTTCAAAAATTTTTTATTTTTATAGGAAATTTTCCAAAAATTTTTTATTTTTATAGGAAATTTTTCAAAAATTTGTTTTTCTAGGAAATTTTTCAAAAATTTATTATTTTTAGAGGAAATTTTCCAAAAATTTTTTATTTTTATAGGAAATTTTTCAAAAATTTCTTATTTTTATAGAAAACTTTTCAAAAAATTTAAAGTTTTTAGTTAAATTTATTTTGTATTTAATTTAAAATTATATAAATATTTTCACACACATTTTATTATCTATACGATAACAATAACTATGTTTTGAAAAAAAAGAAACAGAAATAAATATAAAAAAATTGAAAATGTGGAAAAACGAAATAATTGCCATCTTCCGTTTGCCAACATTGGAGTTTAGCTGAAAACAATGGCCATTTACAAAATACAATTCATAGTGAAGTAAAGTTTACAGCAGAAAAAAAAAATACTAAAAATAAAAATAATTCAAAATCTACAATAATACCTTGAGAACTCGAGCATCCATGTGTCATTGGCAAAGGCCTTAAGCTATTGAACAGGCTGGGAGTATGGAACCTACAACATCAAACTAAACAACAACAAAAAAAAAAAAACTATATATACCAACAACGCACACTAGCACTTTTAAGCAACAACACTTAAGTTAACTTATGTAAAATTACCAATAGCAGCAACAACTAACTCTTGGCTGGCGAAATAAATCTCTGATATTGTATGATGTGTTGCATGTATGGATGTTTGTATGTTTGAACGTTTGGTTTTGATGCCACACCAATCAATATAACCCACTATACACAAATTTCTTATTTATTTCCAAAGCAAATCGCTCAAAAAAACAGCAAAAAAGAACAATTGCACGATCTTTAATTTTTTTTATGTTTTTTGCCAAGATCAGTCAAGTGATCGGCTAAAGTAGCTTAAGTACAAAGTAGAGAAAAAAAAACTTAAGATTGCACTAGTTGCTAGATACATTAATGTTAAGTACTAAAAAGATTTCATTTTTATTTTCTCTACATACGTAAAAAGATCTTAGGCAAAGAACAGAACTGATCTTTAAAGGGGTATGAATGTTTGTATGTGTGATATGTTTTTTAAGGTATGTAGTCTTATACTTGTAATAAATATTAACTTGCTGTTTGCCATCAACAGCCTGCCCTGCTGTTGCTGTTGCTGATCTACAACATGATGTTGTTGGCTGGTTTGTTGCTGATCATGATGCCACACCGCATGTCGCATAACGTTTTTGCTATTTGTTTCCTTTATTTTCTTATTCCATCAATTTTTTTCGCCGATTTCGTTTTTTTTTTTACAAAGTATTTGTTGTCTAGTTTTGTAAAGCACGACGACATTTCAAAGATTTAATGTTTTTATATACGTAAAACAACGGCAGCATCTGAAAAAAATGCATGCGACAATTGTTGTCATCTTATTGCCATCGTAGTCATCATCATCATCATCATTATCTTTGTTGTGGCTGTTGTTGTTGTAGTCGTCACCATCCTCTTCATTATCATCCCGCAGCTCATTATCATTACATTTATAATGATGTGTTGTTGGCAATTGCAAGAATTGAAATCGTAAGACAAAAAAAACTTTTTTAAATATTCATCAGTCTCACTCATCTTCTTTGGTTTTTAATATGAAATTCCTGTAGCAAGGACAGGAGCGGTATGATTGGAATATTATGTCCTTTGTTCAACTACTGACAAAAGCAAATACATATATACATTTGCCAAAACCATATTCTAGTAATGTCAAATTATTCTAGCAACAGATCATATTATAGACTAGTCTAGATCAATTTATAAGTCTTTTTCTATACATCTTATATTCTTAAACGAGCAATATATATATATATATATATATATATATATATATATATATATATATATATAGAATGGCTATCTCGAAAACGGCTCTAACGATTTTGATAAAATTTGGACAGTGGGTATCTTTTTTGATGTATAGGTCGAAGAAGAAGGGACTTTTGGAACTTTTACCTCTAAGAGGGTAAAAACGGGTAAAAAGGGGAAAAAATCGAAAACGCTATGTCTCCTAAAGTAATAGGTATAGAAACAAAATTAAAATTACGTTTTAAACAGCTTTGAAAATAAGCGGACAGGTGTTTGGTACTTTTTTGAAACTATGTCCGATAGGGAAATAGTTTTTTTGGCACCTTTTTAACCCACTCTTGTATTTTAAACTAAAGAATATAGAAAGAAACTTGGTACTGCAATCAATAGATGTAAAAAAAACATGAAACACGTATTTGGTACTTTTTTGATTTTGGAGCCAAACTGGGTAAAAAAGGGATAAAATGATAACTTAACATCTCCAAAGTAATATGAATAGGAACATTATACATTATGTTAAATGCGTTTTAAAAAAATGTACCGAATTCAATTGGCACCAAAAAAGTACCAAATATACATATGGAACTTTTAGAAATTAGGGAATAAAAAGGGGGAAAAATTAGTAATGTTATACCTATTAAACAAATGAATGTTTGTCTGTATGTATGTTCTTTATAGAATAGTAAACTGTGTATTTGATTGTGTTATGCTCTTTAGCGAAGATGTTGTGGATAAGCCGGCTAAGGTTTTAAAGTTGATAAGACTAATTTCCGACAGATGGCGCCACTGAAAATTACTAAAAATTATTTAAATCGTAAACTGTACATTTGATCATGCTATGATCTTTAGCAAAGTTGTAGCGCATGAGCCGACGAAGGCTTTTTAGTTGGTATGAATAATTTCCGACAGGTGGCGCTACTGAAATTTACTCAAAGTCAATTTAATCGTATGCTGTACATTTAATCATGCTATAATCTTTAGCAAAGTTGTTGCACATGAGCCGACGAAGGTTTCTTAGTTGGTATGAAGAAATTTCGACAGGTGGCGCTACTGAAATTTACTCAAAGTCAATTTAATCGTATGCTGTACATTTAATCATGCTATAATCTTCAGCAAAGTTGTTACGGATAAGCCGAAGAAGGTTTATGAATTGGAATAAGCAAAGTCCGACAGGTGGCGCCACAGAAAACTACTCAAAATTAATTAAATCGTAAACTGTGCATTTGATCAGACTATAATCTTTAGCAAAGTTGTTGCGCATGAGTCGACAGAGGTTTCTGTTGATATGAATAATTTCCAAAATTATTCAAAATTAGTTAAACTGTAAACTATGCAAACTATGTGTTGGTCGGACAAAATAAATCAAATAATTCAAAATTAACTGAATATTTCTACAATGTCTTTTCTCTAAATTTATTTTAGCACTTTATAATATAAAATATATAAAAACTTTAAAATTTTCCTCAAAATGCTTATCATAAAGCTCCGAGCAAGGCTCGGTCTACCAGGTACTATCATATTCATTGTCAAACTTGGCCTATAAAAAATCTGGTTAATAGTCTTAGAGTTCACGGAGCCATAACTCACAATTTAATCATAACAATTTTCCGAATGCCAGTGAATGAAAAAGATTATATAAAACACATTATATCAAGATCAATATAAAAGCTTTTTCCTAGACCCATCTCGATTCTGAGTCTCAGTGTAGATCATGTCTGTAAAATAGTCTCTAAGTGATCTTACTTGATAAATAAGTCCATATTAGTTTCAGACATAGACTATGAAGGAGACAGAGATAACTGTTTCAATAATCATTCCGACCAAAGCTTATAGAATGAGAAAGATCGGCCTATATCAAAATCTAGATCATGACTCGTTAATAGACTTTTTGCCGCCCAGATTGTAATATTCTAATCAATATCCCGATGACAATCACAATAACTGTCCATCTAAGCTTTAAAAATAGACTCTTAAGGAGAATGTCATTACAGTTTTGATTTTTGATTTTGAGCTTCTTCTTTCAAATTTTTTTTATTTTGATTTATACCCACATTTTGGCTAAATACCCAAGTGCTTGGGTAAATACCAGGGTATTTACCTTTTAATACCCAATTTACCATTTGGGTATTTACCTTTGTCCCATCACTATGTATGAGCAATGAAAATGAAAATATTGTTATTCCACAAAATCCTTAATAAAAACTTTATTTTTCATCTGTTTTTTACGTCCAAATTACGCTTAAAATGTTGCTAACTAAATAAACCATTTGGTAAAAGAATAAAATATTCCAGATCTTCAGTATAACGTAGAAAAAAATCCAAATGAAAGTGAAACATTTTGAAAAAAAATGTAAAAAATATGCAAATTTTGAATTTTGAGATGCCATAACTCAGCCGTTTTTTTCCTGCTAGAAATTTGTGGCATATCGGCGGAAAGGCCAATCGATTGTCTTTCCACAGATATGCCATATATCTCTTCCGTTGCTACAGAAGGCTTTGAGTGGGACTATATACCGAAAAACACTAAAGTACCGTTATCAAAAAAACGGTACTTGGGAAAAATTTTTTTAGCGTTTTTCGTATTCAGGAGGTCCAAATTAGCCGACCTAGGCATGTGGCGTTCTTGGTACTTTTAGGCTGTAAAGCAGTATAATAGATCTCTTAATGATCTTTGTCTTGATCATTGATCATAGCGTTTTTTAACCTAAAAATATTAATATTAGTGGTAGCCTCACGCTTGTCAAACATCAAAATCTTAACAGCCTCGATCACATTTTAACCAAAGCTCAGATACCAGATCATAGTGATGTAGTTTTAGTCTTATGCTCGATCATATCTCATATCATATCTTAAAATAGTCAAAAAACATATAATTTATTACTAGATATATTACTTAGACTTTATATAACCCGAGAAAAATCCTTATCACGGTCTAGACTACGATAAGCCACGATCATAGCTTTTGCCGTAGACTCGATTATACTTTCGATAGTTTTGACAAATGTTTGGCGATCATAGTACTAATTAATGAATATAAGTGCGGTTAATAGTCAATATCAATGTATCGATCAGTAACTCATTAACATACTCAAACTCTGAAAATTTCTTTGAAAATGGAAATTTCGTTTCCACAGATTATAGAATTTAATCGATGAGTCCCTTCCGGTCATCAGAGACCATAGTATTGATTATAGGTTTAATCATATATAAAGATAATAAAACTATATGCGATCATAACACATAGTTAGGGTCATATCCTCCATCAGAGCCTCAATTATAGTCTCAACTTCTGTCTATACCAAAGACAGTATCAGAACTTTGTAAAAGCCTCGATCATAATTTTAATGACAGTTTCAGTCGATCAATCTTATTTACTTGAATGACCTATACTTAAAACATGTCAAGGTCAAAGGCCTATTTTACCATAAGCTTCGATCTTCTACTTATTCTTACCATCATAGTTTAGAACGATCTCATCTATGAGTTCCATCGAGATTATTTTCGAAGACTTTTCTTGTTGAAGTATTTTCATCTATTCGTACAACATGTTTTAGCCAACTTAGCGGCTACGTTGGCTGCTGTTTAATGCGTTAGCGTATAGGTCTATGTTAGCGTATAGGTCATATTAATAATCGTTTTTGACAGAGATTGGTCCAACATTTTTTCGTAGAGTCTTCCTCTTAAAAACTCCAAGAATAGCTTCATCTGCCTCGGCAAGTGTCCATGTTTGCCTTAAATGGATTATATTTACAACCTGTAAAGGTCAAAGACCAAGCATATTTTAGAAATCCATGCACTTCGTGCGCCTATTATCCAATTGCGTAGGCCAAGCCTTAAAAGATTATCCTCTGTTTAGCTTTTCCATCGAAGTTTCGGACGAAATCTTTTAACATTAGGTTGGCCGTTTTTATTCTAAATTTAGTTTTTTCATAGTTATCGCTTTTTTCAGGAGTGGGTTACTAGCCCGATGTCCTGACCCGTGTTTTTGATCGTTTTTTTGAGAGAACTCGAGGCACATGTTAGCTAACTAGATTAACGGGTGTCAGCGTAGCTAACCTCTTGATACCTCGAGGATGTCTGTGTCCACAGTTGAATTGAAGGATAACCACGATTAGTCTGGGTTTACTAAGTTAAGACCAATTAGAATCGTTGCTTGGCATCAAACATCTGCGATATATTATAGTAATTATGGCCGGATATTTTATTGGCAATACGATTAGGATCTTCGGTCAACACGTTTCACGGGCTATTTGGGCTTCTTTTGCTAACTTAGCAGTTCATTTCTGCTTGTTTAACTTCTAGGTTTACTTCTCGGACTGCCTCAGATCTTTCAACTATATAGCAGTATCGATAACTCAGTAGTTCAAGATGACTCAGCAGTAAGAGTAAACTTAGCAGTGGGATATTACTTAGCAGTTTAAGATGACTGCTATGTTTAAGATTGCTCAGTAGTTCGAGATGTCTAAGCAGTTCGAGATGACTCAGCCGTTTCAGATAACTGTCCAGTTACGGATGACTCAGCTATTCAAGGATCTTGGATCGACACATTTCACCAGCTATTTGGGCTTGATTGGCTAATTTATCAGTCAATTTCCGCTTGTCTCCCTTGTACAACGTTTAACATTCAGATCTTTCAGTAATTGCTATATTGTGGCTTAGTAGTTCAAGTTGACTTAGCAGTTCGAGTAGATTTAGCAGTTATAGATGACAGAGATGTTTGGGATGACTCAGTGGTTCGAATAGACTCAGATGTTCGAGATGATTCAGCAGATTGAGGCGACCCCCCAGTTTCAGATGACTCAGCAGTTTAAGGATCTTCTATTGACACGTTTCACGTTTCGATTTGGTCTTCTTTGCATAACTTATCAGTCCATTTCTGCTTGTCTTCCCTTGTACAATGTTTAACTTCTCGGTTTAACTGTAGGATATTATGGATTGCCTCAGATCTTTTAACAATATAACAGTATCGACGACTCTGTACTTCAAGATGACTCAGCAGTGGGATATGACTTAGCAGTTTGAGATGACTAAGATGTTAAGGATGACTTAGTGGTTCGAGATTTCTTAGCGGTTTGAGATGACACAGTCGTTTCAGATGACTCTGCAGTTTCAAATGACTCTGCAGTTTCGGATGACTCAGCAATTCAGGATTACTTTGCAATTTGAGATAACTTAGCAGTTTGAGGTGACTCAGTACTTTGAGATGAATCAACAGTTTCAGATGACTCAGCATTTCTGCATACATCTTAAGTGGGTACCAGATCAGTTAATGAGACTTGGGACTACTTTGCAAACTTTAGATTAAAGAGAATCTGTTAACATTCCAGTCATCACTTGCGGGAGACCACACAAATGTCCGAGGATGTATTTATTCCTGATAGAAGTAGCTCTTTTGTCAAAACCGGACTTGTTTTTACTTTTATCGGTTTTAATATAATACCCTCTCATAAGAAGGCGCAAAAGCTGCGGTATCGAGGAGGACCAGAAGTGCTCTTACTTCTTTCAGGCCTTTGAGGTTCTCGCTGACATGCAACTAAGCAAGCGATTGTTGAGGATATTTTTATTTCAGACCGATATAGCCCCGTTTAGATAGAAAACGTTCTCATAGATCTACGTCACTATTAAGACCGGAAATATTTTACTTTTGCCGGTCTGGCCAGGACACTTTCTAACTGGAAGGCTCAAGGTTGGATGAAGGTTGCGACAAGTGCCTTTTGTAGAAGTCGATGGGTGATAAGTCTAACGACACAAGCCACATTAGTATAGCGGGCCGCTCGATCTGAGACAGATGCCCGCTTGCAGCCGCAACTAACATGTAGAGCAGACGCTGCAATTTCGTACTTTAGCAAGTTATACCCTTAGACCAAATACGTTGCAATGGCTCCAGGATAACCCCTCTCATATTAGCCACGACCTAGAATCCCTCACAGGTTGTTTACCGCATCTTCAACTAGGTTCCTCATGTTACCAGGATGTACCAAAAGGAGGTAAGAGTAGGAATTGGATACAGTTCTTGCCTTGTAGCTGGAGACGTCAGACAACAACTGCATCCCATTACATCCCCATTGATCAATTAATGGATATTTTAGTTTGTAGCTCATTTAAAATTCGTTCTATTTCAAAACAGTTTCCATTTATTTCAATTGTTTCATTTTTTTTTTCGTCAAACACTCTCTCACATAAAATACTCGAGCAACAGACGAACGACAAAACAAAAAAAAAAGAAGAATTGTATGCTGCTGCTGTTGGTAACATTGATGACTTTGATGTTGTTAACAATTGTTTACTTACTATTGATAGCTGGCAGTAAGTTAAATCCAATTGTAAATGCTACTAACTGCAACTTCAGCTACAACATCAAAAACTCCAAGTCCAACTCCATAGCAACGAATGGATTGTCATAGGCAACGATAAAGATGAGATGCTGTTGCAGCAGCCTTAACAGTTGCTGCTGGTGTTATGGTGTTGATGATGATGCTGATGTTGCCGATGACGAAACTGGCTATTGACGATGATAAATGTTTTTCTCAGCTGATTTATTTTTAAAAGACATTTTTTGGAATCTGTTTTTTTTTTCTTGATCAAGCAACAAAAAGCCAAATGGAAATAAGTGATCGTTATAGTAGAGAAGAAAAACTGGCTCCAGATTGGGGCTAATGGAGGGAATTATTTTAGGATAATGATAATCCATATGTTAAAGTAAAATATTTTATAGACAAACTAAAGGCTATAACCTTCAGCATTCTTCTGTTTAAAGATGATCCTCATCCTCTATGAGGATCACTAGTCTTAGAGCCAATGATTCACCTTTCCTTTTCTAAAATTCCTTAATATAAATTAAAGAAAATTATTTCAGAAATTAACAAAAATTACAAAATGTTTCACGAAAAAAAAGTCATAAGAATTTTCCCACACATTGTTAAGAGACTTAAAACAAAAAGGCCGCAAAAGTCAAAACTGACCCAGAAATAAAATATTTTACAAGAGATCGAGAGAAAAAACGTAGACAAAGCAAAAAAATGGCAAAGAAATTAAACAGAAAAGCCACAGAAATTTTACACTAAAAACTAAAACTACTATAAATATTTAAAAGAAAAAATTCAAAGTATAAACAAAATTCAATGTTAAATATAAATTAAAAAAATATTAAAAAAAAAATGAATGAAACATACCTACCAATGAACAGGCAGACAAAGCTCGATCAGAGTTTTTAAACATTTAAAGAAGATCACACAGACATTTCCCTCCTGGGCCTTAAGCAGCCAAAAAAAGATGACTCACATTTGTTTTAAAACTCAAATATGGGAGGAAAAAATGTTATAATTTCTCAGGCGTTAAACTTCAGCATCGATCGTTTTGTTTCAAATTAAGACGATCGTTAAGATCGTTCAAGACAAAACAAAGAAACGAAAATTAAATGTATAACAAAATGATTCAAAATGTTTAAGAAAAAAAAAACAACAACAACAAAACTTAATGAAATTTTAACAAATGTATAAAAACTATAACAAATTAAGCCTATAATAAGGTTATTAAGAGATTAGTGTTGGTTTAATAACCTACGATACGTTTTCATTATACATACGATCATTTGATCTATTGTTGTATATGTTAATGTGAGAAAAAATTGTTTATTTGTGGATAATTTGAAAATGTTACGAATAATTATTGAGTTTTTGGTTAACCGAATAAGGAGTTAATATGTATACAATGATCAAGGAAAGTTATTTCATCTCTTATTTGGATATGTGATCAATATTGTGGACTATGATCTAGACAACAACTGTAATGAGCTATAATTTAAATAATTATGGAATATTGAACTAAAATGTGTAATAGGCAGTGAAAAATGATCTACTTGACCTATTATGGTATTGGTACTGGTATTGGTACTGGTATTGGTACAGGTATTGGTATTGGTACTGGTATTGGTACTGGTATTGGTACTGGTATTGGTACAGGTATTGGTATTGGTATTGGTACTGGTATTGGTACTGGTATTGGTACTGGTATTGGTACTGGTATTGGTACTGGTATTGGTACTGGTATTGGTACTGGTATTGGTACTGGTATTGGTACTGGTATTGGTACTGGTATTGGTACTGGTATTGGTACTGGTATTGTTACTGGTATTGGTACTGGTATTGGTACTGGTATTGGTACTGGTACTGGTATTGGTACTAATATTGGTAGTGGTATTGGTACTGGTATTGGTACTGGTATTGGTATTGGTACTGGTATTGGTACTGGTATTGGTACTGGTATTGGTACTGGTATTGGTACTGGTATTGGTACTGGTACTGGTATTGGTACTGGTATTGATACTGGTATTGGTACTGGTATTGGTACTGGTATTGGTACTGGTATTGGTACTGGTACTGGTACTAATATTGGTAGTGGTATTGGTACTGGTATTGGTACTGGTATTGGTACTGGTATTGGTACTGGTATTGGTACTGGTATTGGTACTGGTATTGGTACTGGTATTGGTACTGGTATTGTTACTGGTATTGGTACTGGTATTGGTACTGGTATTGGTACTGGTATTGGTACTGGTATTGGTACTGGTATTGTTACTGGTATTGGTACTGGTATTGGTACTGGTATTGGTACTGGTACTGGTATTGGTACTAATATTGGTAGTGGTATTGGTACTGGTATTGGTACTGGTATTGGTACTGGTATTGGTACTGGTATTGGTATTGGTACTGGTATTGGTACTGGTATTGGTACTGGTATTGGTACTGGTATTGGTACTGGTATTGGTACTGGTATTGGTATTGGTATTGGTACTGGTATTGGTATTGGTATTGGTACTGGTATTGGTATTGGTACTGGTATTGTTACTGGTATTGGTACTGGTATTGGTACTGGTATTGGTACTGGTACTGGTATTGGTACTAATATTGGTAGTGGTATTGGTACTGGTATTGGTACTGATATTGGTACTGGTATTGGTATTGGTACTGGTATTGGTACTGGTATTGGTACTGGTATTGGTACTGGTATTGGTACTGGTATTGGTACTGGTATTGGTACTGGTATTGGTATTGGTACTGGTATTGGTATTGGTACTGGTATTGGTACTAATATTGGTAGTGGTATTGGTACTGGTATTGGTACTGGTATTGGTACTGGTATTGGTACTGGTATTGGTACTGGTATTGGTACTGGTATTGGTACTGGTATTGGTACTGGTATTGGTACTGGTATTGGTACTGGTATTGGTATTGGTACTGGTATTGGTACTAGTATTGGTACCGGTATTGGTACTGGTATTGGTACTGGTATTGGTACTGGTATTGGTACTGGTATTGGTACTAGTATTGGTACTGATATTGGTAATGGTACTGGCATTAGTACTGGTATTGGTACTGGTATTGGTACTGTTATTGGTATTGGTACTGGAATTGATATTGGTGCGGGTATTGGTGCTGGTATTGGCACAGGAATTGGTGTTGGTATTGGTACGGGTACTGGTACTGATATTGGTATTGGTATTGGTACTGGTATTGGTACCGGTATTGTTCCCTCACAAATTAGATTAGAATTATCATTATAATATTAATTTATATTTTGGTAACCGATTATTCAAATAATTTCCCCTTTACAAATCGATTCCAAAATAAATATGTACATAGAAATTTGAAAACCCCTCCAAAAAAAACTGCGTGTAACCATTAATTTATGGCTTCCGTATAAAAGCTCTTATTTTGTTTTTTTGTTTTTTCATTAACAATACCCCAAACCATCATTTTTTATTATTGACGTTTTCTGCTCAATTTCATTTGTTTTGAAATTAAATTTTATTTCAAACGCCAGCTTAAACTAATTATAGAAAAACCAATCATGTCAGTCGGTAGTGGAGGGAACCGAAAAAAAAATAAACTCGCGTTTAGAAAAAAATGAAACGATTATCTGATCTATCATTATCTAAATCGTCTAACAATCGAACAAAAATCATCGACAACTCGAAGCCATCATCTTCACTGACAGCCATAAACAGATTTTGTTTTCTTAAATTTTGAAGAAAAAAATTAATCAAATATTTTAAAGAAAAAAATTTTAATTTTCTGTTTTATTAAGGATTTTAATATTAAAATAAACCTCAAATAAAAGTTTTGAATTTTTTATAAAATGTCAAATCAATTTTTACTTTTCATTGCAGGTTTTTTTCAATTGAAGTTTTTCATTTGTCGGATTTATTTTGTTAGTGATTGATATGCATGAAGTACTTATTCGTTTCGTTTTTTTTTTCATCTTTTTGAAAAGTAAACAGAAAATGTCTAGATATTTGTTAAGTAACCAGCAACACTAAACAGTCCATCAGTCACTCAGTCATTCCTTTCATTCATTTATTTATCTATCTCACAGTCAGGATTGAATACAAAAAAACCTAAATATAAGTATCATTGGTTAAAAAATATGTATGTCTTAAAAAACGCAAAACCTTTTACCAATAACTAGACTTCTTCTCAGACATCAACCTGTTGCAGTTGCTGTTGCAAACGGCTAAGATAATAATAATGAAAAGTTATGAAATTGAAAATGAAAACAGCTTCAAAGAAGCAAAATGAAGGGATCTCGGATCTCAACTGTTCAAATGACATGATCAATCGTTTAAGCAGATAAATCAAAGAAATACACTTGCAAAAAAGGTTAAGTTGGTTTAGGGTTATGATATGAGTATTCCAAACAACTTAGGATTTCAATACTGAACTCTATGTAATAACTTAGTAATTTTAAGATGATCTATGATCTTATAAAAACAAGAAGTTTTTTGAAAAATTTCTTATAAAAATAAAAAATTTTTGAAAAAATTCCAAAAAATAACAGATTACCTATAAAAATATAAGAAATTTTTGAAAAATTTCCTATGAAAATTAGAATTTTTGAAAAATTTTATATAAAAATAAGAAATTTTTGAAAAGTTACATAAAAAATATTATATTTTTGAAAAATTTCCTATAAAAATAAGAAATTTTTAAAAATTTTCCTATAAAACTAAGAAACTGTTGAAAAATTTACTAGTAAACTAAGAAATTTTTGAAAAATTTCCTTTAAAATAGAAAAATTTTTGAAAAATTTTTAATAAAAATAGGAAATTTTTGAAAAATTTCCTATAAAAATAAAATTTTTTTTTTAAATTTCCTATAAAATTAAGAAATTTCTTTTAAAAATATAATTTGTACTGTTATTAGTACTGGTTCTGGTATTGGTACTGGTATTGGTGCTCGTATTGGTACTGGTATTGGTACTGTTATTAGTACCGGTATTGGTACTGGTATTGGTGCTGGTATTGGTATTGAAGCTGGTATTGGTTCTGATATTGGTACTGGTATTCATATTAGTACTGGTTTTGGTACTGGTATTAGTATTGGTACTGGTATTGGTACTGGTATTGGTACTGGTACTGGTATTGGTTCTTGTAATGGTAGTGATACTGGTGTTGGTACTGGTAATGGTAGTGATACTGGTGTTGGTAGTGGTATTGGTATTGGTTCTGGTATTGGTACTGGTATTGGTACTGGTATTGATACTGGTATTGGTATTGGTTTTGGTATTGGTATTGGTACTGGTATTGGTATTGGAACTGGTACTGGTACTGGTATTGGTACTGGTATTGGTACTGGCATTGGTACTGGTATTGATACTGGTATTGGTACTGGTATTGGTATTGGAACTGGTACTGGTATTGGTACTGGTATTGGTACTGGTATTGATACTGGTATTGGTATTGGTTTTGGTTTTGGTATTGGTACTGGTATTGGTATTGGAACTGGTACTGGTATTGGTACTGGTATTGGTACTGGTATTGGTACTGGCATTGGTACTGGCATTGGTATTGGTACTGGTATTGGTACTGGTATTTTTACTGGTATTGGTACTGGTATTGGTACTGGTATTTTTACTGGTATTGGTACTGGTACTGGTATTGGTACTGGTATTGGTATTGGTGCTGGTATTGATATTGGTACTGGTACCGGTATTGCTACTGGTATTGGTACCGATATTGCTACTGGTATTGGTACTAATATTGGTGTTGGTACTGGTATTAGTACCGGTATTGCCACAGGTATCGGTGTTTTGGAACAGTGAAGTTATGCTTATGTAAAACTATTTTATACAAATGTTTCTGAAATATCTTATATTTCGATAGATATCGATTGGTGCGATTTGGGCACAGAATATGATCTACAGTATAATTTGACTGTGATCAATCTTCGGTTTAGATTATGATCTTTATTTTGGCTATTATCTAGTCTAGAATGAGTTCAAAATGAGATTAGTGTACCAATCACAATCTAAGATTTGATATTGATGATCTAAAATATAAAGGTTATTCTGGCTCTAAACTAAAATTTTTGATTAATTATCTCATCTCTTATTAAAACGGTCATGATCTATGATCACTTTATTCATTAGTCTCAAATCTTAATTACTTGTGAAGGAATATTTTGCAAAATTATCTGCATTTCTTTGACATTCTCCTCCGCCTTAAATGATTTTCACTTGATTAGTGAATGAGTCTGTGAAACGTTAACAAGTTACAACCAAAATCTATCATTTTTAACCATGAAAAACTGCCAATTTTGGAAAGTTGTTGGGAATATAAAAATTTTGAGAGATTTGTTAGGAAAAAATTTACACATTTGGCAGAAAAAAAAAAACTTATAGACATGGCTAAGACAAAATGTGTGTGTGGCGTGTTATAGACTGACGAACGATCGAGGAAAAGAGGCGCTTTGTAATCACACACAGTGGGAATGAGCTTAAACATTCAAGATCGTCAGTTAGTCCAACGTCTGTCTGTCCATCTGTTGTCTATGCTTGTCTACATGATGATTGACATTGTTGGATTAAGATGTTTGTTATTTCGCTGATTAGACGAAAAAAGTCTAGGAAAACTAAAACGGACTTAAATTGTAGACAATTGACAACGACTAACTATTTGACTGATCGAGAGTTAAAGACAGAGCTTTTTTTGGACGGGTGTAAATTGATTAGCGAGTTAAGTTGAGAGTGAGAAGAAAAAAAATATAAAAAAAACGCAAAATTGACACATATTGACAAACAAATATGGTTTGAATTTAAGCGCCAAAGCAATGACGATCAAAACATATACGAGTACAAGTAAAGGTGGAATATTAAAGAAAATCCAAAAGTGCTCCAAAATGATCGTGTTAAGAGAAACGTTAGGGGGAGTTTGTGGTTTTGTAATTTACAGGTAGATATTGGCCTCCAAGTTTAGCTAAAGGAGTTAATGGAAAATTTAAGCGATGATATTGATACTGTCGCAGCAAAAATTCTTCTGATTGTTTTGATTTTTGTTGGACTTTTTTGTTTTATGTTAAGACTCAAGCTTTCGTGTGATACAGCAGCAACAGTTGCAACTTGGAAAAGTGTTGCTAGTGTTGACATACCAACATGTAGGTTGCTTATTGAGTTTGAATTGTATTAAAGTATGTGACATTTCAACATGTGGCAAATAATAATGAGGCACGTCTTAAACATCACATCACACATATGGCTAAAAGTCATACGAAAAAAGGATGTGTCGACGTCGTCTACTTCATAGAGACTTGAGTCTTGAGTTCAGTCAATTGTTGTTGTTGTTGCTGCTGCTGATGTTGTTGCCAAATAATTGGGAGGTGTGTTGTTTGTGTAAATTCCAAGTAAAAAGAGTTTTGGTAAGATGAAGTAAGTGTGTTAAGCTTTTTGGTAGAGCAATTAAAGTTTTTTATTATTTCGTTTCTTTTTTTTTGGTTTTGTGGGAATCCACAACAATTTTCCTTTACAACAATAAATGTTACAACAATAAATGTTGTTGCCTTTGTTTTAAGTCTGCCGATAATCCTTGTTGCCAGGTTTTTTTTTATTGTGTATCTTCAAGATGTTGTTGATTTTTCTCTGTCTTATTTAGTTTATAAAAGATCAAAAACTAAATTAGTGCAATTTTCGTAAAGTATGATATGAATGTAAAGCTGTTGTACAAAACTTAAAAAATTTTCTAAAAACCAACCTTCCTGATGTCTGTCCTTCCCCATGTCCGTCTTTCCTAATGTCCGTCCTCGATAATGTCCGTCCTTCCTAAAGTCCGTCTTTCCTAATGTCCGTCCTTCCTTATGTCAGTCCTTCCTCGTGTCCGTCCTTCCTCATGTCCGTCCTTCCTCATATCCCTCGCTTCTAATGTCCGTCCTTCCTTCATCATTTCTGTCTTTCCGCTATTCCTTCCCTTCTGTTGTCAGTTTAAAATTATACAAAACCTTAAAGAAAAACCTTAAAAAATTAAAAGAAAAGTTGATTTCATACTCAAGAAATTATTTTTATGTTATTTTTGTTGTTGTTTTTGTACTTGTTGGCCACATTCCTGGTAAAAGTCTCAAACATTGCAACAACTTTGAAAAAAAACTTTCTGATCGAAACATAGTGATAATGTTGCAACAACAACAACATCTACAATAACATTAAATACAACAATGCAACACTGCGTTCAGGATAATCCTGAAGTTTAAAATAACTCTCAGCATTTTCCATTTAACACACACCAACAATGTATGTAAGCCAAAAACAGAGGAGGAAATGAGTGAAATCATTCGCAAAATTTGTTTATAATTTCCAAAAAAAAATTAACCAATTTCTAAAAATAAAACTTTTTTAAAAATTTCCAATAAAAATAAGAAATTTTTCAAAAATTTCCTATAACAATAAGAAATTTTTGAAAAAATTTCTATAAAAATAAGAAATTTTTGAAAAATTTCTTATAAAAAAAAGAAATTTTTGAAAAATTTCCTACCAAAATACAAAATTTTTGAAAAATTTCCTATAAAAATATGAAATTTTTCAAAAATTTCTTATTTTTATAAGAAATTTTTCAAATTTCAGTACCAGTACCAATAAGAATAAGAATACGAATACCAATACCGGTATCAGTACCAATACCAGTACCAATACCAAAACCATTACCAGTACAAATACCAGTACCAATACCCATACCAATACCAGTACCAATACCAGTACCAATACCAATACCAGTACCAATACCAGTACCAATACCAGTACCAATACCCGTACCAATACCCGTACCAATACCAGTACCAGTACCAATACCAGTACCAATACCTGTACCAATACCAGTAGCAATATCAGTACCAATACCAGTAGCAATAACTAATACCAGTAGCAATACCAGTACCAGTTCCAATACCAGTATCAGTACCAATACCAGTACCAATACAAGTATCAATACCCGTACAAATACCAGTACCAATACCAATACGAATACCAATACCAGTATCAGTACCAATACCAGTACCAATACCACTACCAGTACCAATACCAGTACCAGTACCAATACCAGTACCAATACCATTACCAATACCAGTACCAACACCCGTACCAATACCAGTACCAATACCAGTACCAATACCAGTACCAACGCCCGTACCAATACCAGTACCAATACCAGTACCAATACCAGTACCAACACCAGTACCAATACCAGTACCAATACCAGTACCAATACCAGTACCAGTACCAATACCAGTACCAATACCAGTACCAATACCAGTACCAATTTTTTAAAAATTTCCTGTAAAAATAGGAAATTTTTGAAAAATTTCCTATAAACATAAGAAATTTTTAAAAGATTTCTTATGAAAAAGTGAAATTTGTAAAAAATTTCCTATAAAAAAAGAAATTTTTGAAAAATTTCCTATAAAAATAAGAAATTTTTGAAAAATTTCCTATAAAAATAAGAAAATTTTCAAAAATTTTTGAAAAATTTCCTACAAAAATAAGAAATTTTTGAAAAATTTCTTATAAAAATAAGAAATTTTTGAAAAATTTCCTATAAAAATATGACATTTTTGAAAAATTTCCTATAAAAATAAGAAATTTTTGAAAGATTTCCTATAAAAATAAAAAAGTTTTATAAAATTTCCTATACAAATAAGAAATTTTTGTAAAATTTCCTAAAAAAATAAGAAATTTTTGAAAAATTTCCTATAAAAATAAGAAATTTTTCAAAAATTTTTTAAAAACTTCCTACAAAAATAAGAAATTGTTGAAAAATTTCTTATAAAAATAAGAAATTTTTGAAAAATTTCCTATAAAAATAAGAAATTTTTGAAAGATTTCCTATAAAAAAGAGAGATTTTAAAAAAAATTCCTACAAAAAACAAATTTTTGAAAAATTTCCTATAGAAATAAGAAATTTTTGAAAAATTTCCCATAAAAATAAAAAAGTTTTAAAATATTTCCTATAAAAATAGGAAATTTTTTCAAAAATTTCCTATAAAAATAGGAAATTTTTTAAAAAATTTCCTGTAAAAATAGGAAATTTTTGAAAAAATTTCCTATTAAAATAGTAAATTTTTGAAAAAATTTCCTATAAAAATAAGAAACTTTTGAAAAATTTCCTATAAAAATAAGAAATTTTTGAAAAATTTCCTATAAAAATAAGAAATTTTTGAAAAATTTCCTATAAAAATAAGAAATTTTTGAAAAATTTCCTATAAAAATAAGAAATTTTTGAAAAATTTCCTATAAAAATAAGAAATTTTTGAAAAATTTCCTATAAAAATAAGAAATTTTTGAAAAATTTCCTATAAAAATAAGAAATTTTTGAAAAATTTCCTATAAAAATAAGAAATTTTTGAAAAATTTCCTATAAAAATAAGAAATTTTTGAAAAATTTCCTATAAAAATAAGAAATTTTTGAAAAATTTCCTATAAAAATAAAAAATTTTTGAAAAATTTCCTATAAAAATAAGAAATTTTTTAAAAATTTCCTATAAAAATAGGAAATTTTTGAAAAATTGCATATAAAAATAAGAAATTTTTGAAAAATTTCCTATAAAAATGAGAAATTTTTGAAAAATTTCTTTACAAATTATAAATTTTTGAAAAGCTTTTTCCTTTTCCGATAAGAATTCATTCTTTCACATCTCTGCTCTATTTTCGCATTTCGTCGTAAGTAGATGGTACGTACGTACGTAAGTATAAGCGGTATGTGCGAGTATGTAACCTTTAACAGTCAAATTGTAAAATTAAATTTAGTTGGAGTATGGAGAAGCGTATGAGAATGATGATGACGATGGCAATGGTTTCATGCTGGAGCTGCCTTAACAGCAGCTTATAATAATGACAATGATTCGCATGACGTTGGATCGTATATTGCGAAGACAAAGAATGAAAATCTTTGAAAAGAGTAGTAAAGGGAAAATGATGTGCAACTTTTTTCGGTTTTTGTAATTGTTGCTTCAGTTGTTGTTATTGTTGCTATTTATTGGTGGTGTTTGTGGTATGTTAAAATGATGTGTAGTTTGGACAATGACTACAACCAAGCAGTCCAGCGATGAGAATGATGAGGAGGACAACGATGAGGACGATGATGATGATGATGGTGCAGATGTTGGTTTGCTGATTTCATATTTACTTATTGTGTCGTCGTCGTGTGTTATTTGCACGATTAAATTGATCACCCGTGTACGCATCATCAGCATCAGCGGCGTATAAATGGACATACAGACGGACGGTTGGACAGCTACATACGACTCACTACAAACCAACCAAATAACCAACCCTCTTTGCCAAGAATCTTGCCATCAACTATGAAAAAGTTCTACCCAGTCTGTTACGTGCTTCCTCGGATTTATACTAACAGGTTCATAGCCAAAGTAAAGGAGTTCCACACGCAAGAGAACGAGGCTTTCAATTCACGCTTAACTTTGTCAGTTGTTGCAATCACTAAATAAATTTCATTGAGCTTCCCATTCCTGGCAATGACTGATGTTTACCTTTTTTTTCTTGGGTATACTCAATTGGATACTTCATTTTGGGCTACATACTGTTCCACTGACACCATCATCAGAATCAGATGTAAAAGTTTAGGTTACGGAGAATTTGAAAGACCTTAAATCGAGATAAGCTTTTCATCCATTAATCAAAAATTTTTAGTTTTATAAGAAATTTTTTATAAATTTATTTTGAAAAATTTACTTTTATAGGAAATTTTTCAAAATTTTCCTATTTTTAAAGGAAATTTTAAAAAAAAGTTTCCCATTTTTACAGGAAATTTTTCAAAAAATTCCAATTTTTATAGGAAATTTTTCAAAAATTTCTTATTTTTATAGGAAATTTTTCAAAAATTTCTTAATTTTATAGGAAATTTTTCAAAAATTTCTTATTTTTATAGGAAGTTTTTTAAAAATTTCTTATTTTTATAGGAAATTTTTCAAAAATTTATTATTTTTATAGGAAATTTTTCAAAAATTTCTTATTTTTTTATATTTTCTTATATTTTTTATTTTTCAAAAATTTCCTATTTTTTTATAGGAAATTTTTCAAAAATTTTAAAAGAAATTTTTAAAAAATTTCCTAATTTTATAAGAAATTTTTCAAAAGTTTAATATTTTTATAGGAAATTTTACAAAAATTTCCTATTTTTATAGGAAATTTCACAAAAATTTCCTATTTTTATAGAAAATTTTACAAAAATTTCCTATTTTTACAGGAAATTTTACAAAAATTTCCTATTTTTACAGGAAATTTTACAAAAATTTCCTATTTTTACAGGAAATTTTACAAAAATTTCCTATTTTTATAGGAAATTTTACAAAAATTTCCTATTTTTATAGAAAATTTTACAAAAATTTCTTATTTTTATAGGAAATTTTACAAAAATTTCCTATTTTTATAGGAAATTTTGCAAAAATTTCCTATTTTTATAGGAAATTTTGCAAAAATTTCCTATTTTTATAGGAAATTTTACAAAAATTTCCTATTTTTATAGGAAATTTTATAAAATTTTCCTATTTTTATAGGAAATTTTATAAAATTTTCCTATTTTTATAGGAAATTTTACAAAAATTTCCTATTTTATAGGAGATTTTTCAAAAATTTCCTATTTTATAGGAGATTTTTCAAAAATTTCCTATTTTTATAGGAAATTTTTCAAAAAATTCCTATTTTTATAGGAATTTTTTCAAAAATTTCCTATTTTTATAGGAAATTTTTCAAAAAATTCCTATTTTTATAGGAATTTTTTCAAAAATTTCCTATTTTTATAGGAAATTTTACAAAAATTTCCTATTTTTATAGGAAATTTTACAAAAATTTCCTATTTTTATAGGAAATTTTACAAAAATTTCCTATTTTTATAGGAAATTTTACAAAAATTTCCTATTTTTATAGGAAATTTTACAAAAATTTCCTATTTTTATAGGAAATTTTACAAAAATTTCCTATTTTTATAGGAAATTTTACAAAAATTTCCTATTTTTATAGGAAATTTTACAAAAATTTCCTATTTTTATAGGAAATTTTACAAAATTTCCTATTTTTTTAGGAAATTTTACAAAAATTTCCTATTTTTATAGGAAATTTTACAAAAATTTCCTATTTTTATAGGAAATTTTACAAAAATTTCCTATTTTTATAGGAAATTTTACAAAAATTTCCTATTTTTATAGGAAATTTTACAAAAATTTCCTATTTTTATAGGAAATTTTACAAAAATTTCCTATTTTGATAAGAAATTTTTCAAAAATTTTTTATAGGTAAGTTTTTCAAAAATTTCCTTTTTTTATAGGAAATTTTTGAAAAATTTCCTTTTTTTATAGGAAATTTTTGAAAAATTTCCTATTTTTATTGGAAATTTGTCAAAATTTTTCTATTTTTAAAGGAAATCTTACAAAAATTTCCTTTTTTTATAGGACATTTTTCAAAAATTTCGTTATTTTTTATAGGAAATTTTTCAAAAATTTCTTTTTTTTTTATAGGAAATTTTTCAAAAATTTCCTTTTTTTATAGGAAATTTTTCAAAAATTTTCTTTTTTGATAGGAAATTTTTCAAAAATTGCCTTTTTTTATAGGAAATTTTTCAAAAATTTCCTTTTTTATAAGAAAATTTTCAAAAATTTCTTATGTTTATAGGAAATTTTTCAAAAATTTCTTATATTTAAAGGAAATTTTTAAAAAATTGTTTATATTTATAGGAAATTTTTAAAAAATTTCGTATTTTTGGAGGGAAACTATAACCATGATTTTAATTATCTTAAAGTACCCATTATAAATCTTTGTAAAAATCCCATGGATTTTCAATTAAAAAAATCTCCAAAGTCACTAGTTCATACCACTTTACTTGCGCTATCTTTATCTTGACTATGGAGGGAGTACCAAGACGCAGGTTCATCCAAAAAAATATTTTAAGAACAAACCAACCAAAAAATCTTAAATTCTTTAGATTTAATTTTTTTTTTGTTAATGTTGTCTGTTGTTGCTGGTTGCAGCATTTTGTTGCGTGTCACGTACAACCAATTCACATGTTTTTCTTATAGTTTCACTAAAAAATGTTTGTACATGCCATGATCTGGTCACAGCATGTCGTAGAGGATCTTTTTTTTCGGGGCTTTAAGGATGGATTATACTAACAAAATGTATGAAGATCCATCGAAGCAGAAGAATATCAAAATAATGAAAAAAAACAACAATCATATAAGATGATACCGTCAAAATGAATGGTCAGTTGTTGCATTTTGGATTCGTTTTTTTTTTTAAATTTTCGCTTAAGTAAATGTTAAATAATTTTGTTATTTTGTAAATTGAAAGGCAACTT